>VYZQ01049494.1:9623-44457 GCA_013400655.1 Mystacornis crossleyi | reverse complement strand
AAAAAAAAAACAAAAAAAACCAAAAAAACTAAACTGTGTTTAATTTGAACGCAGTATTAAAAAAACCCCTCAAACCCAAGAAATAAAACCAAACCTGCATAAATCATATGCTGAATTCAATAACATCTAATAAATGGCTTGTGGTTTTTAATTTTCCTTATTGTTGCAGCTAGTACTCCAGGATCCTCTACCAAAATGTTAAATCAGGCAGTCCTGCTTCAGAATATGGGGAGAATATAGTAATTCTGCTATAGTAATTCTGCATTACATCTTTTTNTGAGCCTTTTTTTTTTGTTTAGTGCTTTGATACTCAATTCTACAATCAATTTTAAATGGTACAGTATTTCAAAGCATTACTGGGGATGAAGAACCACTTAGAGGAAGAACAGCTTAATTTCCCAGTCTTTAAAAGAAGGCATTTAAAATACTACATACTCTTTTCTTTTCTGAAAATCAAGCATTCATGAGAGAAGACTCTTTATTACATACTAACAAAAAGAATAATCCTAAAAATTAAGCTTTTTTTTTTGTTGCTAGGGTGATGCTGAGAAAAACACCAAAACCGTATCTAAACCAGTAAGTCTGTATTAATCTTACATTTATGCTATAATAAAATTTCTTCTGTATCAGAGCATCCTCCAACCAAACTGATTTGGTTTCACACTACCTGTTTCAATGTACTGCACCTGCTATTTACTGATAAGTTTTCTAAATCTGAAGTTTTAAACTGTTGTTTATAAAACGTTGACAAAAACCCCCTTCACATCTGGAGCTTGATATTACTTCACAAAATCTTCCATTTTACATTCTTTTTTACTTCCTAGTAAATTCATATATATGTAAAAATATGGGTCATGATTCTGTGTAACACTTAGACACAAAATTGTGGAGAATTTTTTCTTTATTAATGCTCTCTGGAAAGGATTGAGATGTAAGAGGCAAAAAAATATTACCGCAAAGATTAGGCCAGTATAAAGATGACAGAAAAAAAAAGATCAACTTTTCAGTTCTGTATAATCTGGGTATCAAACTCTACTTCAGTTTTGAAAATATCCACTGTAACAGAGTGCCAGATCTTTAAAGAAATTTTTCCCATGAGTCCCATTGCTTAACAAAGTCTAAGGAGCCGGGGAAGCATCCAGCAAATTTCATCTTCCTGTTATCCAGTAACAAAAATGTTCGAACAAGAGGAATTAGGATGAAGCAATCTAATTTATTGAGGGATATCTTTTCTACTTGTTATTTCACTCTTGTCCACAGAAAGATTATATAAAGTAAAATGTAAAATTTTATCATAATTTTATAAAAATAATGCAAAAATTCTCATTCTACTTTTTTCTGCATTTAGACAGCAATCGTTGAAAATAACTCCTACCTATATGAAAGCTTCCACTCAGGAAAAAGGTACAGCGTCAAAATCAGAGCAACAGATGCGAGCTTTTGTTTAGTAAGCCCAAACTGGGGAGAGTGGAGTACTCCTGTGGAGTTTGGTAAGAATAAAAATCCCTTCCATGACCTAGTTCAGTTATTACCTGCCTGCCTCATTTTTTACTTCACGCTTACAGTTGGAAACACAGTGATAGTTGCACATTAATTTGTTAGGACAAAAAGAGTCAAACAATTGGCACGTCTCTTAATTTTAGGGAGGTTTCCAAGCATTCTTGGGAGACAGTACTTCTCGCACAGGGATAGTGAATAAAGCGGACCTTTTCGAGGTCTGTTGCCAGCTGTTTTACTTCTTCCATCTTTACTCCTGACTTTATAAACTCATTTTTCCTGCTGTTGCTCTCTGCCACCTTGGATATTTAAATACTCTGTAGGACTCCGTTCCTCAGGTCTCAAGTTACTGTAGACAGTGCGCGTGCTGTCAGCCATCCTATTACTTCACGTGCTACAGGGCAGTGAGGTGCTAAGCTAAAGAAGTCATCCCTTCACACAGTGTTTGACACTCTGGTGCAAAGCAGATTGCACACAGCTGTGCAATCTTTCGTGACCTGTGATGCTAACTGGCACTTTGGTGATTGCTTGATTTTCAGGAACACAACAACTGACATCTACTTCATCAAACATGCTCCTTCTGATACCAGGGCTGGCAGCAGGTCTCACACTTTTTCTCTGCATGATAGTGTAAGACTTATTTCTTGTGCAGAATTTTTATTCTATAGTTGAAGTAACACTTCTTCCCCCAGCAGGAAATTTCTGGCTTCTTTTTAAAGGAGACAAGGGAGAGAGAAAATCAACACTGAGCTATACTAGGAATTATCTGCTTGATGTTCCTCAAGTGTGCTCTATAGTTCTGATTCCAAACTTTCTTATCCACTCGATTAATATAACTCAGTGCTTTCCAATACTAGGACAAGGCCTTATATCAGTACTACTTTCCTACCATCAGACCCTCCAATGCAGATGGTTGGTACATGAAATTATGTCCTTGTTTTGATGATATTTCCCTTTCATATACTTAAAAAACCAGCTTCCTACGAGGCTTTAGTACGTCATAAAATAAATTATTGTCATCCAAATTATGAACAACAAAATTATAACATTGTAATCAGCCTATGTAATTTTTAGCTACTTTTGACATAGAAGAATACTGCTTATCTTAGAGAAATAAAATAATACCTCAGAAGCATTATTGTATAGTATGTATTCATATATTAGCACGTTAAGCCTTTTCTTCACCAAACCTTTTTGTCACTGTAGAAGGATTTATTTGAAAAAAACATCTGCTACAGTACCACAGCCAAGATACCCTTTCCATGAGTCCTCTCCACTGGACTTCCAGGTATATTTTCTTTCCATTTGCCTGAAATTAAAAAATTTAGTCTCAAAAGTATGACCGAAGTGTCAGAAAGATGCATACAAGCAAGAACCAATTTTCTTTCTTTTTCTTGTTCTTGGGTTATGGAAAGAGAAGGTCCATATGCAAATAACTCCTCTATTTTACTTTTTATGAACTAATTGTCGTCTCTTTACCTGGAGCATTGGAGAAAATATAGTTTCACCCTGCTCCCCCGATAAGCCATATGCTGTCACTAGAATAATGCTGAGTGTAAGTTTCTCAGCACAATAATAATGCAGAATCAGGCAGGGAGAGAAGGGACTAAGAAATCTACAGTAGTTTTGCCATAGCAGATATTGAGATCCATGATAGTATTTGGCAATGGTGTGAAAAGAGAAAAAGTCTCTACGGTACGGTAAGCAAGAAAATAGAGCAGAATGTTGAGAGGTGCTGACTTATGTGGAACACTGGAATGACTCTTGAGAAGGAACAAACAGACAAACGTTGCAGGAATTTCCCATCTAGAGAGCATGTTGTAGTTTGCTGCAATCTGAGGTCTTTAGATTGGCAATAGGCAGGTCTGGAAGCCAAAATTTGTCTGCAGGGACACACTGAATTTCTGGCGAGCCTTTATAGATCTTTTTATTTTCTCTTCCTTCATCATGGTAATTTTCTGTTTTAAAAGATGAGTTTTCCAGCTTTCTAGCAGAAAGTCTTTTGTTCCTCTTTGGGAACTATATGGAGGGAAGATCTAGACATGTCTGCTTTAGTCTTCTAATTGATGGAGCCCTGCTACAGCTTCTATACAATAAATAACAACTCTGGATTACAGGAAATTCATAAATCATGACCTTGTGACTAATCTCATGCATGAAACACTAAAAAATGTTATATTCTTCCTTTAACAGATAGAAGATACAAATCTACTGAAAAAACAAGAAACTGAAGAAATAATAAATATTGAAGAAGTGATGGAATGCAAGTGAAATGAGCAACTTGATTTTTTTTCACGCAGATCTATCTTGTTGGCAAAAATTAACTGCTTTTTTGTGTTCTGTCACTCCTGGAAGCAGGGAGAAGAGTATTGACTGAAGAGACAATTCCCCAAGAAATTGACTTTAAAAGCCTGTTTGTATTTGGTTGCATTTTCTATAAACAGTTGAGATTCGGACTTTTTCTGTTTTTTCTTATGATGAATACTGCAGTATTTCAGAAAAAAAATATTTCAGTATTGCTTTAGAAGTTATTATACTGTTTTTCAACCTGATGCAAAAGAATATGTAAGAACAACCAAGCTTTAGGGGTTTATTCAGGATCTCCAGTGGTTCAGTGTCTCAAAAAAAGTACAGCCACACTGAGATTGTGATCAGGAACAAGATTTGACATCTTTATGAAAGCTGCTATATGAAAAGCAGCCAAGATTGAAAAGCAGCCAAGATCCAAACTCTTAAGAAAAATCACTTGCTCATACAAAATGAGTACTATTAAAGATCATCCCTTCATATCTGTGTTAGATGAGAAAATTACTTAATATATGATTGCTAACAGGTAGAAGATGTATATGTGTATACATATTGAGTGGGAAATGTTGGAAATTGAACATTTGAACTCTCCAGCAGAAGCCTGTCACTTGCTAATCACAAATGGTACAGGCTGGTTGTGTGTTTTTATAAGACCTGGATGAAAGATATTTGCATCACAGCTGGAATCCTCTAATTAATGAGGAGATGTAATAGAAAACCATCAGTTTGGAGGCTAATCACGTATTTTGACCTTCCATTTGCATGAAGCTGAACATAAGTTTGTCAGCAGTGCCCTGGTAGCCAGGAGGGTCAGCCATGTCCTGGGGTGCATCAGGCACAGCATCGCCAGCCAGGCAAGGGAGGGGATTGTCCTGCTCTGCTCTGCACTGGGGTGGCCTCACTGGGCAGGTCTGGGTGCCACAACATAATAAAGATATAAAGTTATTAGAGAGTGCCCAAAGAAGGGCTACAAAGATGGTGAAGGGCCTTGAGAGGAAGGCATATGAGAAGTGGCTGAGGTCATTTGGTCTGTTCAGCCCAGAGGAGACCGAGAGGACACATCATTGCAGTCAACAACTTCCTCGTGAAGGGAAATAGAGGGGCAGGCACTGATCTCCTCTCTTTGGTGACCACTGATAGGACCAAAGGGAATGGCCTGAAGCTGTGTCAGGTGGAGGCTTATGCAGGGGGAGTCTTATGTATTATGACAAGGTCTTCCCCCAAAGCGTGGTTGTACACTGGAACAGGCTCCCCAGGGCAGTGGTCACAGCATCAGCCTGACAGAGTTCAAGAAGCATTTGGACAATGTCAGTTCTGGGGAGTGTTCTTGTGGGGTGCTACGACCTTCTGAACTGACTCCAGCAAAAAGTCGCTTGGGAAGCCACTACACTGTCACACATACACACACACACACCAGATAGCTTCTTCAAAAAATCGACAGCAAAGAGGCAGGAAGGATCTTCGTATAGAGTTCCATGACAGAGGTTTATTCAGCCCCACACCTGAACAGGACCAGTGATGAAAGACGGAGAACAATGCAGGGTCCAAGCTTATATACAGGGGCGGGGAAAGCCTCAGGAACCAATGGTCTGAGAGCACAGGGGTGGTACATAGACGGGAGTAGGGTACAGGAGCCAATGGAGAAACTCTGAGGGAGTGGCAGGGAACAAGGGCCAATGGGAGAGTGGGGAAAGGAGAATTTTCTAGGGCAATAGCAGATAAGGTATAAGGGGCAGGGAGGCCAACCGGCCAACCGGGGAAGCAGAACTGGGATATATTAACATAATGAAACAAAGCATCCTGGGAGAGGCCTTTTCTGTCACCATAACCTAGAGAATTTCTATCTCTAGGGATGGTCCCACCAATGGAGACCCTTTTTTTATTGTGTTATGGGCCCATCAACCCCCACAGAACAACACTCTCAGGGACATGATGTGACTCTTGGGGCTGTCCTGTGCACGGCCAAGAGCTGGACTCAGTGATCCTTGTGGGTCATTTCCAATTCAGGGTATTCTATGAGTCTATAATTCCATCAAGTCTCAAGATGGTTAGAGTCATCTCAAGTAGCTGAAATCCTATTATCGTAAAGAAAGTCTTCTCAATGATAAAATTCCACTAGACCAGGTTACTGTCAAGAGATCATCTTTGAAATGAATTTTTTCTACAGTTCTGTGTTTCTAGATGAACTTCCAATAAAAATTTATTTTGAATGTCTTTTTAAAACAGAGCTAGAGCAGGATCCTTCTACTTAAGTTATAATAGCCAAAAAATAAAAAGCACCTGCATTAAATGTGGATAACTAAACCCAACACACTTTAATCTAAGAACAATTAAAGAGATACAGTCTACTGGATCCTCTCCATCCTGCTTCACTCAGAGCTGATCATGGCCATTGGAGCACCCCTTGCAACCCCACTGCTTTCACTGGGAAAGCTGCTGAGACAGCAAAGTCATTAAGAAAACTTTTTAACTATCAGCACACTGAGAAAACCATTAATCATATATATGAAACAGTGGAGGTGGTAGTAGGTGTGGGACTAAGGTATCACTTTCCCATCCCTGGGCAAAGACCCCAAAATCAGTGGGAAAGGATGATCAGGCTTTACAGCCTTTTAACCAAGTGTCTTGGGTGCTCCCACAGGAAGAAATCCTTTATTCTGGTCTCCTATGGCTGTTCCTCTGTTCTGTGTAGAAACTACAAAGTTCTTGCTGCAAGGAAAAAAATAGAGGGTCTTGTCTATTGGTATTTTTGTGACACACACAAAAGCTGTAACACACTAGTACAGCAAAACGCCCAGACAGTTCTGGTGAACACTCCTGTTTTTGTTGGAGCAATAAATTATTATTCAAGTTTTTGTAATTTTTAAGAAAGTTTGGGTTTGATCCTGTTTCCGCAATGACTTTACTCCCAGTAGAGCCAAAAGTCTGTAAACAGCTTTAGTGTTTCTGCCCAGGTTTCTCTTCTCTCCTTTATTTTTATTTTTCTTTCTCTTTCTCTTCCTCTTTCTCTTTCTCTTCTCATTTTGCTTTCAGCTCCTGGGTTATAGCAAGGCCACTCAACACTAGTTTTCTGGCCTCTGAAAGATGACAGATTTTGCTTCCCTCAGTAGCACCATCTTTTCTTGGGATTTTTAAAATGTTTTTAATTTTTTTGCATTTTTGAAAGCCTTAGGTAGGGAGTTGCCCTAAATATAGACAAGAAAAGAAGTCCCCCTGGGTAGAACAGTTCCCTTTTCTGCAAAAACACCACTGTCCTTGTGGGCTGTTTGGATTGTGCTGCTGCAGTATATTCCAGTTTAAAAACAAAATACACAAATCCCAAAACCTCAAGCTCCAGTCTTCCTCACTGTGTTTCAGAGATACATAATCTGAGAGAGCACACAAAAACATGCTGCTTCACCGCTGCTTTCTCTGTAGGCTCAAGAGATCTTCAGAGTAGAAGCACGGACAGGCAAGCGAACAAAAATTCTGACTTCCTTCATTTTCCACAGTCCCATTTGACTCTCCATGACGTTTCTTACAGCTCTGATTTTATTACTTGTGTACTTGTCTCTACCCTTCTCGACTAAATGCGGTATGTTACAACCACAAAATTGAGTGCTCATCTTCCAAAGATGAGGACACAATAAACTGTGGGGTTTTTCATTCTTTGTGATCAGAAGTCCTTTCTTCTGTCTATACAGCAGAGTCAGTGTTCAAAAAAAATACCTACATGGTTATTTATGGAGTTTATTTAATCTGGAAGTACAGTGAAACTTCTGACAATGGACTGCTTTTACCTCTGAATGACTAGCATGGGCTCAGACCTGATGCCCAGGCTTTCAGTTGCTTTGTCTGTAGACATCTATAATGTGATTGGGGTAGTTACAGTGATTCTTACCAAAATGAGCTGCTTATTTGACTAAACCTGCTTTTTGGTAGAATATCCACTTATACGTATGTGGTCGTCATTCCCACTCTTTATTTCAGAACTATGCTTCAGAAAAGCTTTGTCACATTTTTATTCTCTACTAACATATGAAGAGAGTCAACGTCCATGAATTGGTCCTTATACAGCACCATTGCCTTAGATCTTTACCTCTGAAACCACAAAAGACCAGGCCATACTCTGTTGATTCTCTCATTATTCTTGATTCTATGAATGACTGGAGTTTTTTAAGTTCTGGATGCTCAAAGGGAGTTGTTCATCTCCTCAGTTGACACCAAGTTATTAACAGATGTGATCAAATGCATGAACATGAACATAGAGTGCCATTTAATGCATTGGTTCTTTTTTCATGCCTTGCTGTATGCTTTTAGTACTGCATGTGAGCAGAAGTGTGGTAGGTTCTTTTTCTATTTTTTTTTTTTTTTTGGTAGAAAATATATTTGCAGTCAAAAAGTTTCCAGTGGGATAAGTAGACTTGCTTCACTACACCTGTTCACTTTATACTACATGAGTTGAGAAGAAAGCAGGTCAGATGTCCTCTTCGTGGTGTTGGCTGGCCTCAGTGACAACTCAGTTTAACGAATATTTACAATCAATGTATGAGAATGAAACCAGAAAATGACTGTCCACTTCTAGCTCATCAGTCACCAATCTCACACTCTAGCCAGAATCCAGGAAGCAGAAATACTCACAAGCCCAGGTGTTTCTGGGTCTCTAGAAAGTAAGCCCTCTTTTTCTCCAAGGAAAGTCAGCACTGCGCTGCCTTTGACTTCCTCCCTTGGAAATAACTGTATCCTAGTCATGTACGAATAGCTGATATATAAAAACTACTGCTCATATGCTTAAGTCATTCCATATGTCAACAAAAAAGCTGTAGGATAGGAATGACCTTGGGATTTTGATAAAGGCAATTCCTGGAACANCCCCCACAGGCCTGGCTATCCCTGCCCAGCCCCCAGAGCTTCCCTCACCCTGCCCAGAGCCCAGAACCCCACATTGGTCACCTGGATCCATCAGTCCCTCTCCAGTGATACCACAGCAGGGCCAGTCTCCAGGTTCCCACTCTGCCCTGGTTCTCTCACTCCCAGGTTCTCCAGCCCTGCCCTGCCTGGACATGGGCCCTGCCAAGCTGGGCCCACCCTCAGGCCCATGACCCCTCCCGGTCCCCAAGAAGGTTCCTGGTGGCCAGAGTTAGGGTTGCCCTGGGTCCCCAGCTGCCCTGATCTGGGCAGGAGGTGGGGTGGGCTGGGACTGCCAGGCTGTGCCCTGATGCCTTCCGTGGAGAAAACCCGTCTTCCATTCCCCAGAGATGGCTTGTACAGGGAGATGCTTTGTACTTCTCAGTATTGTTTAGAGCTAGAGAGTAAAACTAAATATTTTTATGCACTTGCTGGATTCCCAAACACCAGCATACTCTGGTGCAACAAAAAGGGAAATTTAACCAGCTAACTTCTTGTTCATGTTATAAGAAAACCCAGATTGGGCAATTAAAAAATTTTGCTATGAATCAGAGGGGAAGTGATGAACATTTATTTTGCAACACTTCCGATGCTAAGACAGTTCCCCGAAACACAAGCAGCAAGGGAGACAGCCCTATTTATAGTTATACAGCCTTTTAAAATATAGCCTTTCCATCTTCTCTGAACCTGAAGACTATAATAGATAAACGAGGTAAAGACATTTTGAAATAGAAGGTAGGTCCATCTTTTTCTTTCCAACTGTTTTGTTTACTGAGGTATTTACTGACTCTCCAGGAAGTTCAGGACTGGAGGCGTGATGTCCCAGACAAAATCTAAAAAGCCATCAGAGGAACATATGGAACTAAGTTGAATGAAGGTTTTTTTTGCAAATAAAGTACCTGCTGCATGCTAAGAAAGATCCTAGAAAAAATTTTGATTTTTTACTGGGTTTGATACTGAATTTTTAAAAGTGAGAGACTGTTCCTCAGTCATAGAATCATACTCACAGAATGATTTGGGTTGGAGAGGACCTTGAAGAACATTTAGTTCCAACCCCTCCAGGGATGTGTTCCAGTAGACCTGATTGCTCAGTGTCCCAACCAACCCAGCCTTGAATGCTTCCAAGTTTGGGGCATCCAAGCTTCTCTGGGAAACTTGTTCCATTGCCTCACCGCCCTCACAATAAAACTTTTCTTTCTTGTATCTGATCTACATCCTTGAAAGCACATGAACTAACCCCATCAGCAAACTTACTGTTGGGTAACTTGAGTTGATGGATATTGCTGTGACCTACTTTGATATTTTCTGCTTGCAGCTGTTTACCCACCTGCCTGACATCTCTTCCTCCTAAACTTTGTATATAGGAGATAGAAAAACAATCTTTAGACCTTAAAATAGCAGTCACCCTGTATGTAAATGTATGTCTATAAATTTTATGCAATACTCCTGAGATCAGCAGCTTTTTCTTCACGCAAATTGTTTTGTTGCAGCTATAATCATATCTTTGAAGGATTTATCCATAAAAAATTCTTCATTGAATCTGCCAGGGCAAATATCTTTCATTGTTAGCAAACAAAATAAAATAAGTCATCACTAAACCAAGCAATAACTAGCTGGAGTCTAACATACCTAAATGTGTGCCATGATCCTCCAGCTTGAAGGAGTCACATGATTTTTCCTCGTCATGGATATTCCTGTGTTTGCAGGCATGAATGGGTCAGCCATTGAAAACTTCTCCTGTGTCATTTATAACATTTTCCTCATGAACTGCACTTGGCAGGCAGGAAGGGATGCTCCAGCAGATACACAGTATTTTCTCTACTGGCAGAATTCAAGGTAAGTAGATCTGCTCGAGCCAGGGAAGTCTGAATTCTCATTCACCACATCCCAGTACCCATGCTTAACTAAAATACTTTGCTGTATGCAGAGATGACGAGGAGATGGAATGTGAGCTTTACATTAAAGATGAAAATTGCAGAAATGTGGGATGTATCTTCCAAAATGTGACCATAAGGACTGAAAAAGCTTACTTCCTGGTGAATGGGTCTAGCAAAGACTCCCTGATCCAGTTCTACGATGAGTACATTGACCTGTATAAAATTGGTAAGTAAAAAATTTATTTCAGCTTTATTTTAATTATTGTATTAAAATAGTAGAGCATTTATCCCTGAGAAGGAATCATATACCCTGTCTTATCTAGAGTTGAGAGTAAGAGACTGTGGCCTCCTCAAGAAAACCTATTCCTGAAGCGAAAGACAAAGAGGGGAATCAAACAGGAAAGCTCCACAGCTGCATTCTGTCTCAGATTCTTTGGCAATCTACCCTTATGGGGTTTAGGTTTTTCTCAAGAAATGTCCACAAGACTTAAAAACCTGTACTTTTCCCTGCTGCCCTTTCTGTGATTGCCAAACACCTTTCAACAGGAGAGAGTGGAGACCTTTAAGAAGTTTATCTGAGCACTGATTTCTGCTTTCCACCATCAGCGGCACTGATGTACAGGACTCCATACCCTGGAGAAAATTAATTAAGACACATACAACATACTTTATGCATGTGGTGCTGTACTCAAAAGCGTCCTGTGCAGTTATTTTTACTGCGGCAATATCTGGTTGGAAAAGTCACACTGGTTTTGTTATAGTGTTAAAAAAATGAACAGAAAAGGCTTCTTTCTATAAGAAGAAATTGAGCTGTAGCGTCACTCATGGCAGATAAAACAAGATTGTTCTTTCACCAAGCAGCCCATCACAAATAGGCCAGGCCTGTCCCTAAAGACTGATGTAAAGCAGTAGTGTAGATGATATTAAACTTTCCTCCACCAGCCTTTTGTCACCCTTTCTGCCATGAGTGACTGTCTTTTGCTGTTCCAACAATCATGTCATTGGCAATGATCAAAACATAAAGGTCCTCAATACTTTTGCTTACACCTGTGAAGTGAGGGGAGATACATGAAGAAGTTGGCTAGACTTAAAAATGGAGGGTCTTTCTTAAACTTGTATGGCTATTTCTTTTGCAAGGAGGGAACAAACTGCCTAGTTCACAACAGATTGAAATCAACTCCTTCGTGTCACAGAGACATCATGAGGAGGGCTAGAGAAAAAAAAAAGACCTTTGAATTTCTTACTTTAGGGATAGCAGCAGCTATCTGCGGTAATAAACATCCTCTTAAAAAGAAGACAATACTCTACCTTATTCATCTAGAAAAGTAAATGGAGGAGGGTTGTGTCTTTGTATCCTCCTATATCATGTTCCCTTAGTCTCTTTTATTTTTTTTTTTCTGATCCTGTGTACTTGGTTTAGAAAACTTTGGTCTTTCAACTATTTCTAATTGGTCCTAAGCAAAATAGATACAAACTAGTATCTTTCCCCATAGAGTGTCACTTGCAGTTTCAGTCTCTTTCATCAAATCAAAAAGAGATCAAGTGATTTTAATTATTTCAATTCTTGATTATATAATTTCAGAAAAGCTCATGCCTCCATCAAATATCACAGTCAAGTGTGAGGAAATTAAAAATGATTGCATAATTCAATGGCAACGACCCCAAATAAGTCATTCTAACAAAGACAAGTGTTTTAAATATGAAATCAATGTAAAATACAAGGTAAGAATGTCTTCACTTACACTTAATATTAATTCATATGTTTGCTTTTACTGATACACATGGGTAAAAAGAAAATCGGTCTCTCTTCTATGATATAGCCTTCCCCATACATAGCACCTTATTCCTTGGTGACTGCACTTTTGAGATCCATTACAAATCCTGTTATGCCATACTGAGCCATTTTTTATTTGTTTTTAATCCCTGCTCCCTTGAGTAAGACACTGCTGGAGATACACTGGATGACTGGGACAGTCCCAGAGGAGAAGCATGGTTAATCAAGATTCAAACATATCACAGCTTTGAGTGTATGACAGCACTCAGAAAAGGCACTTCTTTCTCTAAAACCAGTTGGAGTTGCCCTGGATTGGACTATTTCCAGTGGAGACTGGATCTCTGTGGAAGGGCAGAGCCAGGCTTTAAATAGTGAAAAGAGAATTGTTCATCCACTTAACATGTTTGAGTTAATGAAAGTGAATTAAATTTCTCCATCTATAAAATGCAAATAGCTGATCCAGATACAAGCATCATACCTGTTCATCCAAAAGTTGAAGATTTGTAATGATAAATAAATGGAAAATAAATGTGAGAGAAAGCAGAAAGGCAGTGTAATTAAGGACAGGTTAGTGGGGGAATGACCTTGACTTTACAAGTCTTTTGGCAGCAGTAGGGAAGGAATGAGACTGCTGTGTTCCACTGCAAGAGTAGATGCAAAACACTGTGGCAGAATTGCATCAAAAGGCCACAGGGTGGCAGATAAAGATTACAAAGGAAAAATCTTACTGAACTGCAACCAGATTTGGCCACCCACTTAGTGGCTGATTGAAGGCATTCCCTAGGTTTCTGAAACTTGGAATTTCTTAGTCTGGATTGGGATTGCTATTTCACAGATGAGTTTTTTTGCAAGCCCAACTAACTGTCATGAAACAGCATAGCTTCTCTGAATCAGTTGGCTGTTTTAATAAAGAAATGTTATTGAAAACTCTGTCAGACATTGGAATAAAAGTCTATTGCAGTAAAACAATACATACTTTTTAATTACTTTTAATATATGTAATATACATTTTATAAAGAATACTCAATCCACACCTTGTCTGAATTTTCTAGCTTTTTTTCATAATCATTAGTGGTTTTCACCTAGCTAATTATGTCAAGGTCCAGCCATTATTCCAGCAATTGAGCAGTGTAGGTTCCCTTGAAACTTGTAAGATGCAACTATAATCATATCTTTGGAGGATTTACCCACAAAAAATTCTTCTGCTAAATTTATTGCTTTACCACTGCCAGGTCTAAACTTGTGGGTTTTAACAATACACTATGACCAACAAATACTGTATTACAGTCAGCCTTTGAACTTTACTTTTCACAATTGAAGTTTCTTGCATCGTGAGCAAACAAAAAAAATTAAAAACGAAAACACCATGAATAACATAATTTCAATCACATTTTTTCATGTTTGAAAAAAATGTTTCTTCTCCAGTGATGTTTTTTGTTAAGGCTTTATAGATCAGGATATCTGAGAAAACAAAAGGCAAGACTTAGCAGTGAAAACTGACCTAAAAAGGCACCAAATACCTCTACCTCCCCTATGTCCTTTGTCATTAGGGTCTCCCAATTCAGTAAGCAACAGGCCTGCATTCTTCTTAACTTCTCTTGCTGTCAATGAACTCATCAAAAACTTTCTTGTATTCACCTCCCTCACTACTCTTAACTCCAGCTAAGCTTGTCTTTCCTGACTCCATTCCTGTATGTGCAGATGATGTCTTTGTATTACTCCCAAATCCCTTCTACCTTTTGTGCAATTCCTTTTTGTCTCTGAGTTCAGACTCAATCTTCATGTCCTGCCATGCTCACCTGTCACACTTGTTTGATTTTCTGCACACCAGAATGGACCATTCAGGTGTGTCCAGAGAAAGGGCAATGAAACTGGTGAAGGGTCTGGAGCACAGGTCTTACGAGAAGCAGCTGAGGGAGCTGAGGTTGTTTAGCTTGGAGAAAGGGAGGCTCAGGGGAGTCTACATCCGCCTGAAAAAACATTGTAGCAGGTGGGAGTCAGTCTCCTCTCCCAAGAAACAAACTGCAGGACAACAGGAGAAGGCCTCAGGTTGCACTAGGGGAGGTTTAGGTTGAATATTAGGGCGGTTAGGCATTTGAGTAAGCTGTTCAGGAAAGTAGTGGAATCACCATCCTTTGAAGCACCCAGAAAAACATGTGGCTGTGTGTTGAGTCCAGGAGTCAGGATCAGACTGGCCTCCACCAGTTGTGGTGCCTGCCCGGACTTGAGCAGTGTCAGATACACCAGCACAATACATACAGAAATGGTCAAAAGACTTTTATTACCTCAGCATCCCAGCAAGGGTTCCCCAGTAGTTTCCTGAGTGAGGTAAAGGGGCAAGCAAAGAGATCCCTGGCACTGTGGAGCAGCAGCCCTTGGCAGAGGACAATGGGCTTGAGTTTATAAACCTCAAGAGCACCAAGTGTGATGCCTACATGAATAACCTTGTGAGTTATATACTCATATACACAAAAAAGCACACGGCTGATTTGGGTAGAGCACATAATATGCAACAAGTTTTGGGAAAATCCAGCCAAAGGCAACACAAGTAACAATATTTATTGCAATGTAGAATAGCGATCTTAACAAAGCATAAAGAGATTCATTATAAGCATAATGTGGGTTATCGCTGTACTTCCATCACCTATCTCTTTGTCATTCTTACACATTTAACCCTGCAATGTGGCACTTGCAGACATGGTTTAGTTGTGAACATGGCAGTGCTGGGTTAATGGTTGTACTCAATGATCTTAGAGGTCTTTTCCAAGCTAAACAATTCTATGATTCTATGATTCCTGTGCTCTGAGGAGGTTGTCCTTGTAGATCAACCAGTAACTTGGCCCTCGAGGGCACTTTCCCTTGAGGACCAAGACCTGTGACTATGAGGTTTCCTGCAGAGGGTCTCATCTGCTTTCTTTTCTTGATCATGAGATATGGAACAAGAACCTACTACATTAACACTTCTGCTGACCTGTCCTCTCATGCCTTTGCACAAATTCTCTTGCTGGTTCATTATTTTTCCCCAGACAGAGCCCTATGCACAGAAGGCACTCCTTTATACACAGTAGAAGGACCAGGTCACCAAGCCTGTTTGCAAGGACACAATCACCCTCCTTGGTGAGATGCATCCCATGCCTGCCCAGTAGCCCGCATTTCTCAGAAAGGATCCCAAGGTCATAGAAGACAAAACCCTGCCTGTGTCAGAAGTTACTCAGCCAGGTCTTGACCTGCTGAATGACTGCAATTTTGCTCAAGCCTTTCCCTCTCACTGGAAGGCCTGAAGAGACTCTAGACTTCCTGCCCTTCACCATCTCCCCAGTGCTCCGTAATCACCCTTGAAATCTTCCAGGTTACCCCTGGGCCTATAAAGAAGAACAACAAGGGGTTCATTGGCCAGATATTTCTCCTAGATTGATCTCTGTGCATAATTTAGCTTGATTGCACATACTAGGAGGTGTCCTGGACAGCAGCTTGCTTTATAAAGTCTTAGCATGGTTTGGGTTGGAAGTGACCTCAAAGACCATCTAGTTCCAATCCCCCTGCCATGTCAGGAACACCTCTCACTAGACCAAGTTACTCAGAGCCCCATCCAGCCTGGCCTTGAACACTTCCATGGATGGGGCATCCACAGTTTCTCTGGACAGTCTGATCCAGCACCTCACTACCAGCACAGTAAAGAATTTCTTCCTAATATCTAATCTAAACCTACCTTCCTTCAGTTTATTGCCAGTCCCCCGTGTGCTATTAACACATACCCTTGTGAAAAGTCCCTCTCCAGCTTTCTTGTAAGACCCTTTAGATACTGAAGCTGCTGTAAGCTCTCCCCAGAGCCTTTTCTTCTCCAGGCTGAACAGACTCATGTTCAGATGCCACACGAACATGCATGCAATTATTTGAAAAAATAAGTCTGGATTAATTGAATTTGTTTTAATAAATTAAAAATTAAAATAATTACAAAAATATATAACTAGTAGTCTAATGGAGATGATATAGTCTGCAGTCATTAGTTGTGTGTGGTCAGTACATTATATGGTAGTTATTCAGAAAAGATGACCAAATTTTATTCTATCTATCAAAAATGTAGTGGAGGGTAGCCTAAAATATCTGTGAATCCATGCCAGTCCCAAATACTTCCATCTAAAAGAAAACAATATTTACATAATATTTGCAATTACATACAGTGACATTTATTGTAAAATTAAAACATTAGATGTAAATTAAAAAGTTTATTTCACAGATTTTTTTATCATCTTTTTTTAATTTCCCCTGGTGTGTGTAAGAATAAACTTATTGTTTCCATTCAGGTCTGGCTCATTTATGATTCAGTTTAATCACCAATCTGAAATAAAATTTATATCTCAGCTGCAATGACAAGGAAAACAAATATCTTTCCATAGCAGAATTCATTACTATATAAACTTGGCATTGTAGATGAATTAGATATTATATACTAAATGTTAGAGAAATCATTGATTCTTCTGAATAAAACATAAAGTACATAAGAAAGAGAATGCAGAAAAATTGGACAGTATATAACAATTAATTATTATTGAAACATAAAACAAGCAATGAAAAATATTAATTTAGTTGCTTTTCTTTTTCTCTCAATTTACAGGATAACCCTAACGGAAAACCCATATATACTTCTGTACAAGTGAGTCGGTTTGTTCTATTAATCAGCAATACATGTTCATTTCATTGTCAACTGTGACAAGTAAATAGTATGCAAATACCTTTAAATCAGTATGTGCTCAGTGTCCTATGCTTTATTGGATCCCTATTTATGGATTTCATGGATGTGTCAAACTGCTAAATCATCATGGCATATGTAATGTATTGTACATTCAAGGGCAGATCTTTATTACTTTTCTGTAAGTATTTTGAAAAATCTTCCAGTTTTCATTATATTGTCCACTCCCCCTCTCAAATATTTGGAACAGAATTTGAAGTTACACATCATAGAAAAGATAAGGCATCTCCTAGGAATTCAATTTTGTTTCTGAAAAACATAGACCACAAAAGTCCTTTTCGGATGGAGGTTGTCATCCAGGTATGCTGCACATCCTTTTAATCAGTGCAGCTTGCACATCCTGCCTCTATGCAAGGGTCTCCAAGAGGAAGACTATTGCAGTAAATTCTGGTAGCACTAAGTATTGCAGTCTTCTACTTATTTTACAGGTTTGGCTGATAAGTTATGCTTTCTCTGGAAAGTCATAACGCAACGAGTGAGGCAGGTGCACAGACACCTTCCTCAAATCACTCAGTGCTAGCAGTACTGAAATGGGATGGTTCAAGATGTTTTTCTACTTCTCTATGTGCTATGGGAAATTATCAAGAAATTAAACCATATCATAACAAATCACAGGTTATACTTTTACAGTGTAAAAGATGAAATGCTTCTAAATGTAAAAAGTTTAGTGACTGTCAAGTTATTTTTGAGATACACATTTGCATACATATTACATAAATAATAATAATGATTTTTTTTTTCACTGAAACAGCAGCCTACTTTAATAAACAGTGCTTTCATAGCCTTTTAAATGTTTCACTGGTAAATGGCACCTGCATGTTTTTGACACCTAGGCATGGAACAAAGAGAAGCAACTTGTTTTTTTGTTTTCTTTAGGAAGGGGGAAATAGTCACATATTTCCAAGATCCAATACAAGAAAGAAGTATCTCTTGAGAATGAGAGTAGCTGGCAGTGCCTGCTTCGTGAACCCAGCCTGGGGGGAATGGAGTGCACCTGTTGAGTTTGGTAAGGACGAATCTATGCCCTGGGCTACTCTTCCCCCAGCGATGTCCTGTCTACCTCACGCATTGCCGTGCACATTCGGACACGCAGACGTACAAAGGATTGGCAAACGTTTTACTTCACACCAAGCTACAGAGAAGAGTAGGAAGAGACTTAATAGATTTCTTAACATTCTAACACTGGAAATAACATTAAAAAGTTACACATTGGCAGCTGTAGTGGGCTCCTGCTTACTACAAATAGGATCAGTGTTAATTTTTCCCATCAGATGTTTCTGCTAAAGTGAAAAAAATTACAGAGCTCATTTTTATACCAAGTGAAACCTTTCGGACTGACATTCACTGCAGTCAGTCAGCACAGTCAATGTTTGACACAACATGAAGTTCAAAAAGACCAAGTTCAAGATGCTGCATCTGGGCTCAGGGCAACCACTGGTATCAATACAGGCTGGGGGATGACAGAATTGATGGTAACTTTGCTGAGAAGGACTTGGGGGCACTGGCGGATGAGAGGCTGGACATGACCCAGCAAGGTGTGCCTGAAGCCCAGAAAGCCAAATATATCCTGGGCTGCATCAAAAGCAGGGTGGCCAGCAGAGCGAGGGAGGGGATCCTGCCTCTCTGCCTTCTGCTCTGGTGAGACCCCAGCTCCAGTGCTGCATCCAGCTCTGGGGTCCTCAGAACCTGGACTTGTTGCAGTGAGTCCACAAGAGGGTCACAGGAGGGATCAGAGGGCTGGAACACCTCTCACAGTCTGAGAGAGTTTGGGTTGTTCAACCTGGAAAAGAGAAGGCTCCAGAGACACCCTNAAATGAAGAAATTATATCTTCTTCAGTATGGATTTTACTTGTGGTAGCAGTTGCAACTCCCTTAATGGCAATCATCACAATTTTGTTCTGCAAAAGGTAATCTTAATTTATGCATTTATTTTATTTTCTGTGGGTGTATGTAACACCTGAAGTTCTTAAACCTATAAGGTGGAGGTGTCTCTGTAGGATACATAAAATAAACCACATACTTGAAACAAAACCAGAAAGGATATTCTACTCTATGACACACTTTGCATAGAAATATACAGTAATTCAGAAAAGATACTGCTCTCTCAACTTGTTAAAATTTTTCCTGTACTTTTCACTGTTTGTAATGACATAGGACAAATTTCTTTTTCTTTCAGTGAAGGAATTTTACTACTAGTAAATCTTTAACCGAAAATTAATCTATTACCATCCAAATTATTAATGTTTTCCTGATAAATGTTCATTCTGTGTTGAGATTATGTATATTTTTCGGTTCACTTCTAAGACTGAAGAAGAAGATAAGAGCTGGTTCAAGGGTGCAATGATTTTGTCACATTAGTTATTCAGTTTTAATTTCGTATTCAATATGTTTTGATTTCCAGGAGTGGCTGTTGGAAGGCAGCATTTCCACAGATCCCAGGACCAAAACCTGCTTTTTTCACACTGGCTGATACAAATCTAAGGGTATGTTCTCTTTCTATTTTTATTACAAAGAACCACTCTTCTTTTTGCCATATTCTGAAGAATTACAAAATAAAATCATCAGGCAAGTTTGTTAAGGGAAGTCAAACGTAGTGCTTTTCCAGAATCATGGAGTTTCTCCCATTCCAGTCTCACAGGTGCACAGGCTGATGGTTCCATTGGTAGATCCAGGCAGCAGGAAGGGCTGTTCACTTTCCCAGCACGACGCACAGACGTGGACAGTGACACAACAGAGCACAGTGAGGCAGCCAGACACAAAACCAGCACAGCTGCCTCTGCCAGCACCACGTCAACACCATCAGTAATCTCATAATTAGAGTCCCAGACATCACAGCCCTCCTGCTACTCTCCAGCTGAGCAGGGCTGAATTTGCCAGTGAGATGAGCACACCTCCTTGCTCTCTTCATTTGCAGCCACCATAAAGTTCCTCACATCTGATCCCAGCGTCTGAGCCCTGTGTCCCCCCACCAGGTCAGAAAGCTGTCACCTTGAATGCCTCCAGGTGCACACCCTCCTACTTACCCACTAGCAAGTTACACATGCAAGATACAAAACAAAGTGACACAGAAAACAGGTGAAAATAGGGTTTTGTTAGGAAACAGAACAGACTGTGGTGGTCACACACAGCAAAACCAGGTGAAATACTTTTAGAATTGTGCATAAGTAGATGCTAACCTAACATTATGCATAAAACTGATGGAAGTTTTTATTTTCCTTTCAGCTGATGGAGAACAAAATTCAGTCAATAACATCTGAAAATGAAGAGATAGTAGTAGTTGCTGCCATCATGAGATAACCAAGAAAAATGGAGGAGTTTGAAAGCGCACTCCTTAGACAACTGTATATTCCTGTGGAAAGTCTGGAATAATATGTAGGCTTTCTTCAATTTCTTCTTTTTCTTTTATAAAACAGTGTTGCAGCCAAGAAAGAATGATACCTCACATGCAATCTTTTTAAATGCCATTGTATTTGCTTATAGTTTTGGTTAATTTTAACTGTTTGGGTAAGTTGTCCTTATTAGATATCTTCTATTCTGTAAATATTATTGAAATATTTAATTCAAGAAGTTTTAGTTGCATTTTAATCTTAAGGAAAAATAATTGTTTTTCTGTCTCATTTTAAAAAGATTAATAATTAATTTATTGAGATGAATACAATTAAAAAATTCTGATGCCTGAATTTCATTGTTCTACTGTCAAAAATGGGTCACTTCATACTAGAAGTTTCTTTGGAGCTCTTCAAGTACACATGGAAAACAAGAAAAATGAGTTTGGCTCAGATTTTTACATTTGACATTTGAACATTGATATTTCATTATTAGACTAGTTTTATAATGATACTAGACATTTGATTATTAGATTAGACATTCCCAGGACTATTTTCTTGCACAGAGGCCAGTTTACATGTGAGAGTCCAGACATACTTTCTTAAAACCCTAAATAAGGTGGACACATGCAAACTACCTTTAGAAATTAGCCCTGGCCTGAGCTAACCTCTGGACTATGTCCAGGAGTTGTTCAGGACATTGCTTGTAAATCCTGGCCAAACTAATCCTGGGAACAGTTGTTCCTGGACATGTTCCAGTGCTGGGGAGCCTTCCAGCGCTGTACTTTCTCCAGCTTATACTGTAGCTGAACACAAACAGGTCTTGGCATACCTACTGCCTTTGACACAGTTAATGATTACCTTTTGGTCAAAGACTCACCTAAGAAGCTTTTTGCAGCAGATCAGAACAACAAAGCAAATTTCTTAAAGAGGCTGAATTCATGCTGGACACACTTGTAAACCATCTTTGTATTTTTCCCAGTATGCAGCAGTGGTCAGAGTAGAAATGCTCCAAATAATTAGCTGAAAGAGTGATGGGGTTGTAACAAACTGCACTGGTTTATAAACTTACACAGTAACTTTCCCCTTGGGCAAAATTGCCAGAGGAAGGCATAGTTTGGATCCAGTCCACCAAAACCTAGCCACGGGCCATGAACAACCATTCAGTGGCTTGCTGTAAGGAAAGGAATAGTAAAGTATAATAAAGACAGTATCAAGACACTCAAGAAATGGCACTGGGGTCTTGTCAAATAGAACCTAAACAAGCTCCTCATTTGTTTCCTGCTTTCTCCTGGAAAGGGATAACATACTTAGCTGATCCAGGAACGGTGTTACAGACAGAACCTTGATGAATTAGTTCAGGTTACAGTTCACAATCATTGAATCATAGAATGATTAAGGTAGAAAAAGACCTCCAAGATCATTGAGTGCAACCCCTGGCATTAACCACCACCTTTTCAACTAAGCCATGCAACTAAGTGCCACATCCAGTCACTTCTTGAACACTTCCAGGGATGGTGAGCCACTCCTCATACGACTTATAAATGGATCAGTTAAAACTAATTCAGCCACTGTTTGGGCAGCCTGAAGGTACTGGTCAGGTGATACTGTAATATCACCTTCACACCACCTAGAACCTCACTGGACATGCCACCACAACAGCATGCAAATCCCTTCATCAAAATTAATCAGGCACACTGACATCACAAATATGTGTGATATAGAAGGACGATGCTTTAGAAAAGTTACTCAAGGTGGCAGTGGTCACTGAGGTGGGTGGTGGTACCCAAGTAGAGCATATCTGATGAATAGATGATTTCAGATCACACTGAACTGTGACTACATGTGTACTGGATGTGTTTCCTTTCGGCTATGTAAAATAAGTAAATTAAGTCCTTTAGTGAGTAGAAGATTTGAAACACGCATATCCTGTTCACGCATATCCTGTTCCCAAGGTACTGAAAAAGCTCTCAAGGACTGAGCCAGTGTTAGTATGTTAGTATGTCAAAATGGCATATGTTAGTTAGGCATAGGTATGGCATGTGTTAGTATGCCAAAATTCAGCAGCTCAGCCCTGCCCCACATGTGCTCTGACTAAACTGCTAGTCATGTCACTTATCTAGTTTTTTCACCCAAGGATTTTTAAAACGGAAAATAATATTAATATGTCCTTCTAGTGGGAATCACTGGATAAAGGCAGGCAAGACTGAGCAGTGCAAACTGAAAAGCAAAGACCTTTAAAATTTGAAAAGTCTGTGAAGTAGGTTGCTATTGCTGGATCTGAGCACATACACTAGCAAAAAAACCCAAACCCACCCTACAATTTTGGTTCAATGACAGCAGAATAAAATAGCTATTCCTTTAACAGACTCACTACTAGGGATCCTCCCTCACTCCTAAGGAGCCTAGGGAATTCTTCACCTTCCTGCTATCGTGCCTGTCTTAGGAGTGAAATGTAGGGGTTAACTGAAATGCCGCTTGCTACAAGCATCCAAAACCAGCAGGAAATTAAAAAAAAAAAAATCTATTACATGCAGATTATGTAACTGCATGTCAGATGTCATGTAAAACAAATGGGGAAGTGTCTAACTTAGCATAACCCAGAGCCACATCTGAAGCTGACGGAGGTTAAAGCAAACAACATGGATTAGGCTCTCATATTTATATGACTGCAAAGATTTATGTGAATGTGACATTATCTTATTCAGTAAATGCTTTGGATATTTTCTTTTAATTTATTCAGTCAGACAGTTTTGCACCTCACTTATGATGTTGTAGCCTAAGATGAACCAAACAAAAACAACCCATAGCTGGGCAGTGAGAAAGTTCAGAAACTCAGGTCTAGTATTTTCCTTGGAATTTCTTTGCCTGCAAATATGCAAGACAGAACTTTCTTGGCTGTTTGTATTACATGCTAATGATTGATCTTCCTCAGAGGAGAACCTGGGCTTGTGCAGGGACCATAACCAACTTACACAAGCAGCCACTTTAAACATGGACTAGTGACACAACACTGCTGTTATTTCCAGAACATATTATTTAGGAAAATCTGTTTCTTTACAGAAGTGGTATTTCTATGAGCATATTCATTTACTATGATTCTACTGAGTATTTATGTATTTTTTGGGTAATGTGTTTGCTTATTGTGACTATTAATGCTTAGTTCATCTGACATAACAGGAAGAGTTAGTTACATGATCACTTCATGTGAAGTTGTTAACATCTGCCAATCAGGAAACTTAAGGAAGTTCAAAAGCAGTACGGGAAATGATAAACTGAGCAGCTCTCTAACTGGGAGTGTTTCTTACTTAATATTGTCATGCAGTAAATAAAAGCGAACTGGCAGAGAAAAACACTTGCTGACTTCTGCATGTGACTACAGCTACACGTTAAAGCGTCCTTGTTGCTGCAAACCAAAATCAAATAAGATAAATGAGGAGAGTTTTTTCAGGAGGAGGTATGTCTCTCTATGTTGTGTGTTGATTTTCCCGTGCCACAGAAGATTTTTTGCAGCATGCAAATGTTTGCCAAGGGTTAAGTTAGGTTAAGTCACACTTGCACATTTACAAAATCTGGATTAGCTTCCTTTGTGTTTAAAGAATTCCAGAGAAAATTTTGAGGATTTTTTAGCCTAATTGATTAAAAGTAGAAATATATATATACAAAATTTCTAAAGATTTCTGCAAGATCCAAGGAAGTCTATGAAATGCCTATGGTATCTGTTGCACTATTTTACTGTTTTTTATCTGACATCTATTTTTCAGTAACTGAAAGATGTGATATTTTCTGTGCTCTCTCTATAAATTACTGCAACTGGAAATATGTGGACTTCTATTTCTTGGGGGGTAAAAAAGTAAATCACAAAATCATGGGATGGTTGAGGCTGGAAGGCTCCTCTGGAAACTGTCCTGTCCCAACTCTTGCTCAGAGCAGGGTCAGCTACAGCAGGTTGCTCAGGGCTTTGTCCAGTCAGTATCTCCAACACTGGAGACTTCAAAGCTTTCCTGGAAAACCTGTTCAAGTAGTTGGCTATCTCACAGTAAAAGGTGTTTTCTTGTGTTTAAACTGAATTTCCATTATTTCAGCTCTTGCCCATTGCTTCTTGTCCAGTCACTTGTCACCACTGAGCAGAGTCTGGCTCTATCTTTCTCATTCCCCACAGCTGGGTATTTGTACAGATGGGTAACATCTCACTGACCCTTCATCTCTCCAGGATGAGCAATCCCAGATTTCTCAGCCTCTTCTCATATGTCAGAGCCCTTAATCATCTATGCTGGACGCCCTCCTCCCTGTCATCCCATTTCTCCAGCTTCTCCAGGTCTCTCTGAAGAAAAATAGTTGTGTATCACCCACTTCTCCCAGTTTTGTATCATCTACAGAAACCAGAATACTGATCTAGAAACTGAAATAGCTGTATTTAGGCAGCAATTTGATAATAATATTTCATTGCTTGGTATGCATTTCAAGGTTTCTGTTCCTGCTTCTATGCTTCCAGAATGTTCTCCATATCTTTGCAGTGTATAAGTATCAATTTATCCTCACATTACCCTACGAGTAAAGTACAAAGTTGCATTTCTGGAAATGTGTCATGGGTAGGAGTAATTTTCCCAGAGACACTCAAGCAAATAAGTCACTGGTCTCAGGTGATGTTTCCTGGTAGCATCCTACACTCACAGCCCAAGAATAAAGACAATAGATTGAACAATAGACTACAAGGGTAAGAATTGATAGTGCTTAAGTCAGTATTTAGTGCATGCTTTCTGTAAAAACTACTGTAGTCTAAGTGACTGTATTTGACTTCCGACACAGTGATAAGGTGGATAGATTGGGTTTGTAACAAACTGTTCTGGAGAGAGCTAGGGAGTGAGCTAAGAGCTGAGGAGTGTGGAAACCAGGTGCTTGAGTCCCCCCACCAGGGCCCTCCCCTATGTAGCAGGGTAGACACACGCCTGTGAGGCTGGCCAGGGGAGAAAGAGGAAAGAAGAAAAGCAGAAGAAATGATCCACTTTGGGTATTTTCATCCTAATAGATTCTATTTTACCTCCTATTTTGATGAAGAAATACTGCTTACAGCAGAATATGTATTGTTCTTCTGGTCTGATCCTCCAAATACCACAATCATTTTGACATAAGTGTTCCTTCTGGCACCTTCAATACTGAGGTGTCTTCAGACCAGAGAAAGTTTTACCACAGCTGTCTGCAGAAGACCAGTCTGGGAGAGGGTGGAGATCCTGGAGGTAGAAAATTCCTAAAAATACGGTGCTGGAGCCACTTGCTGACCACTGTGAAGAAGGTCTGGATTGCTCAGCTATATGGCTTAGGGCTCAGCACAGCTCCTATATCTCTTATCCTGCCTGCAGGCAGTGAAAAAACAGATGACCTGGCAATGTGTTGGGGTATTCAGCTGGAATGGTAATTTCTTATGAGGAAAGTGAATAATGCTTACAGCTATTTCCTCTGCACGTCCAGTGAAATGTCCAGAGTGTGGAGACAATGATGCCAGCGGACACTTCTCTAAGCAGACAGGGCTGCAGATGATTCCTATGGCAGTGTCCCAGATGAGTGTTTCAATGAGAAAGCATGAAGAGTTCTTGCAATATGGGGCTACAGTCATGTGTAGGAAACCTGAGGGAGATTCTGGAAGCGCAGGAGTAAAGAGAACAGAGCGAGGGAGATGTCAAGAAGAATGAAACAAAGAAAATAAAGGAAGGGTGAGCAGACAATTGCCAGAGAACAGGAAAACAAATGCCCGAGTGACTGAACAGAAGGGTCAAAATGGATAAAAATATGATTAAGAGGCTGACTAGAAGAACAACAGGTCTCAAGGTTCTCACGTGCATTACTGGGGAGGTTCCTGAGAGCATGGGAAAGTGGAAATAACTATTGAGACCAGTATCTCACAGAACATTTCATGATCAGTCCTCCATATCATTTGTACTTGAGATTCTTCAGTATCATTTCCAAGCAGCCGTGGCCACATCCTTACTGCAGTATGATGATTTACAAATATGGATGCTGCAAGCGATAAGCAGGTTACAATGAAGAGTCTGTCTCTGTTGCAACCCCAGCATGGTGTCTTGGTCTGGCTTGAATCCAGGAGACCATGATGTCATATCAAGCTGAGAAATGTGAGATGCCCTCTGGAAATATTCAAGACTACAGGACAGCTTGCTTGCAATAGCACAATAGGTTTTTTTCTTTCACCACAAGTAGAATAAGTTTGGAAACAGACCACAAAAATTAATATATACAGGCACACTAGTGACAAAATTTGTGTCTCTCTTTTTCCTGAATTTATAAGAATTTAATTCAGTTTAGAATTATCCTTAGTACTACCTGCAATCAAGAAAATTGCTGCTATGAAGTTGCAGTTCTAGGCAATGCTGAAACAAACAAAAATGTAACCAGAATTTCTTCTTCATGTAGAAAAAAAATGCTGGGAATAGAGAAATCTCTTCCAGAGTTTTAACCTCCTCTGAGAAAAGGAAAATGGTACGCAGGATGAGAAAAGATTGACAAGAGCTGATGAGAGTGTTTGACTAGCTTTGCTCAGTCCTCTATACTGCATGACTGAATGTGGAGTTGCCCTCTGCAGGTGCTCACACTTCCTTAGTAATTTAAATTGCCTTCAGTGATCTGTAACGTCTGACTCCTTGGTTTCTGACACTGCAGCAAACATAAATTTGAAGTAGGTTCTTCTGGATGGATGCAAACCTCTAAGAACAGTGGGAGTTATGTAGTTTGAAAAGTGGAGAGCCATTTGTGATGGCAAACAGGAAAAAATACTGTGGTGCCCTGACCTTGGCTGGCCACCAGCTGCCCACCAAGCTGCTCTCACTCCCCCTCTTCTTTATTCTCTACTTCCCATCAGCGGACAATATCCAGCCACTTCCTGGGACAGGGGGCCTCAGTACACACAGCAGTTGCTTTGGAAGTCAAATGCCTGGATAATGAATGTCTCATCCCACCCCAGTCCTTCTTTCTCCCTGGTTTTATTGCTGAGCATAATGCCATATGATATGGAATATCCCTATCGGCTGGGGTCAGCTGTCCTGGCCCTGTCGCCTCCCAGCCTCTGGCTCACCCCCATCCTCTGGGCCTCAGCAGAGCTCGTGGGATGGGGTTGGAGAGACAACCCTGATGCGGTGCCAGCACCGCTCAGCAACAGCCAAAACGCTGGTGTGTTATCAGGACCATTCTAGCTACTAATACAGAGCAAAACATTGTGATGTTCACAGGATCAGAAAGCAAGAAAACCTGAATTTCTGATGGGGTAGTTAGGATAAATATGTAGGAAAACAGTAATCCTAGGTCATGGTCTCTGCACTGGATATAGTGAGTGTTTTTATCATCATGAGAGTCTGCGGTCTCTTTATCTCAAACTGCTTTGTTATAGGCAGTATCACGACTATACAGTTCTTTCAAAGAAGAGGTGCCTGACAGACATCTTGAAGGACACCCTCTGCTTGGCTTTTCTTAAGAATATTTTGAAAAAAACTAAGTTTTGCAAAACCGAAATACACTTTTTCATTATTTTCCTTTCCTTTTTTGTTTTCTTTTCCCTTTTTCTTTTTCTTTCTGAAGGTTTCATTATCTCTTTCCAGAGAAGGAAATATGCTTGATACTCTTGGACTCATTTTCATGATTTGGTGGCATATGATGCTATTTCTTACCTTGCATGCTGACATCCAGTGTATGGAGTGTAAGTATGTTTTTGCAGATATGAAAATCTTCATTTATCAGAGATATTTGCAATGGAACTGTATATTGCCATCTTAAGCCTGACAGATACTATCCTCTGCCTTCAACAAAAGCAGTAGCATATCCTTACTGAACTTATGCTGCAACACTTTCAGCAGAAACACAGGAATCACCTATTACAAATGTGAATGTGGACTGGAGAAAAATGGAACTGTCCTGGGAGAGCAGCAGGAATTTCTCTAAGTACCAATGTACCATCATGGGCAGGGACATGGAAAATATAGAGGAAGAGGTAAACTTTTTTATTCACTGGGATAAATAACTGTATCTTTTATCAATTTCACTTACTTTGAAAAACATGAATGTTGCCGATAACATCTGACATGTGGCTGTTTGCAGTCTACGGAGTGATCTCTTAGGGGCTGTGGAAATCCATCAGAAATGCCAGGGGTGCATTAACTGCTAAAGGAGCATCCTAGTCATATTGAAGAACTGAAACTCTGGCACCAAAGCAGAGAGGAAGAGATAGCCTGAACTGCACCTATGCTGAATAATGAGTAGGGATGTTGCTGCTGAAAAAAGCGGCTGTGAGACTGAGACTTCTAGAGACTTTAAAGAGACAGAGACCCCTCAAAAAAAAAAAAATCCACAAACACTGCCATGAATTTTTGTTATCTGAAGTTCTTAACTTGTTTCCCAGTAAACTAGATCATGCCTGTAGCAGAGGTTATGTTTTAAACCCATATTATCCAAAGAATAAAATAGGAAGCTTGACAGAGATAGAGATGGCTTATTTAGCCTAGCAAAGCAGGTGCCTTAGAACTACATATTAAAAAATAAATCACATCTTTATTGACGATTATAACGCCACAGACACCTTTTTAACCCCTGGGCAGGTCGGCCAAGGACTTTTATTCTGCTTAATCCTTTGATTAAATTCCTTTGTGGATCCTCTGTGTATTAGCCATCTTCTGTTACGCTGCTGGGGTACTATAAGTCTCCTAAAATAGTTGCACACTAGCGTAGCATCTAACTCCTGAGCTGCAAAGCTTTTTGTGTATTTATGTTTTTGATCCCCCAGTTCCATTCTGCATCACCCTCGAGTGCTAAAGGAGAGAGCTAGCTCTTGAGCAAAAAACATACATATAAATGGAATTACGTTCCTGAGTTGTGCTTCCATAGCCAGCCTCATCTAACATCAGAAGAGGAAAAGCAGAGAAATAAAATATCAACATGTTCTCTTTTCAGGTGAATAGTCCATTATGCAGCTTTCCAGTGGAACTACACTTGCCTCTGCACAAAGGGGTATTCTTTATCATTGAAGTGCCAAACACAAACATCTCAAAACAATGCACCTTTCTCCCTGGAGGTAACGTATTGGTCTGTATAAGGTTTCCTCCATTTGAAATCTTTTAAAGGTAAATACTACCTTTGAAAACTATTACTTACACAGTAGGTAAATGCTATATTTTCTATTAAAAATCTATTTTTAGATCTGTTAAAATTATTTGCCCTGTAGTAAATGTCTACAGCACTCTTCAAGAGATGTATTAATACAAATGTATCTATAATTGTATTATTGTCTTTAATTATATAGCTCCAAAATTCCAGTAAATTACATTTAGCGTGGTTTCAAATAACTGTTCTGGCTGTTACAAATTAAGCTGTTAGTACTTATTTGTCTATTAAATGCTTTTCTGCTGGGCTGTTGATGAGTTTGCTGTGACCCATTTTCCCCTTCCTTGTCAGCTCAGAGTTCTCTACTAAGTCAAGTCCTCAGCCGCCAGTGTTGCTGCAGCTGTGTGTAACTGGGGTATTTCAGACATGACAAAGGTGATGGATTAGCAGCTTCCTCACACCTGAGCAGAGAAAATGCTCGCTGCCCATCTCTTCCTGTAGATTTGACAGAGGAAACACTCATTGGTGACCCTCAAAATACAAACCCGGACACACAAATCTTCAGTGTTGCTCCCCAGCTGGCCCTAAATTCCAAGTGTATGGGTTCCCCTGAGGATTCTCCTGTCTTCCACAGTGTTACCCTCTTTATTGGGCATGGAAGGGCTGGAGTCAGTAGCAGAGGGAGTCTCCACTTTTTCATTGAATTTAGGACATACCACAGAAAGAAGGAGAAAATTGGTTGAAGGAGAAAAGAGGAGGCTGAGCATGCCTGCACAGCCTAACCATGAGGGACCTTCCAAAGAAATGAGGTTTTCATTTCAATGTGCTCCAGAAAAGTAAAAGAAAAAGTCACTGCCACCCACACGAAGGTGGAAAGATCTATGGAGGAGCCTGCTTGATTGGAGAGCAGGAAAAAGTCCAACCTTACTTTTAAAAGCCTCAGCTTTTTTAATCTTCTGTGTAAACACTTCTGGAGTAGATTCCTGGGCATGAATTGCAAAAGGAGAAATATTCCTCTCTGTAGCAGCATGGATGGTGTTAAAAGACAATGTGCCTTACTTTAGTGAAGCATGCCTGTGGAATGCTTCACGTAGTGACAGGTTTCACAGTTCAGAGGCAGTAAAAATGGAGTGAGAGTAGAGTTTTTCTCTCAGTAGTCATTCCTAACCCAAGCAATAACTAGCTGGGCTTGTAGGTNTTGACCTGTATAAAATTGGTAAGTGACTGAACATTTTATTTTATTAGTGTTTTATAAAATAAGGAAGTGGGGAATTTTTCTCTGGAAAGAAGATTAAAACAAAGTCTGTAGCCACTGCAGGATCCTGCACTGCAGGGCAGACTTTGTTCCCAACAGCTGACAGAATATAGTTCCAAAACTCGACTAAAACAAGCAAAGACAGAGGTAGTCTGAAAAAAACTGCTTAGAGAAGTGGTGTGGACATAGTCATGGATTCCAAGTAATGAAACACAATGGTTAGATTTTCAAGGCCACCTTTCTTAAGGGCTTATTTTACCATCCCTTTATCTCACACCTGAGAGCCACAAGAGCTACGTGTCCTAAAACCAGAGTGAGGGTCCAGCTTGCAAATTAGGACTGCATTAGTTAAATATGTGGGTACCTCTATGAGCTAGGTGTTTAAGCTCCAAGAGAAATCGGGTCACACTGAGTCAACAATATTACAGGAACTCCCATTCAGATGCCTTTAATGCATCATGAATGATACCACATATACGAAAGCTTCCTTCCTTTTTTCTATGGACTTGCATTGTCAATGTGAAGCTGGAAAACAGATGCGGAAGAAAACGGCACTCTGCTGATTGCACTACTGAATTACACAAAATCTTTCAAACCTTTTTTTTTTTTAACATGAACTTCATTTACTTCAGATGTCCAAAAACTCTTTACCAGATAACTTTAGTTAGCCTCGGCAGCATACAGTTGTACATCAGCTGCCTCACCTTCACATGCATTTTGCTTTGAAGGCATGAGCTGTAGCTGATTACTGGCCATGCCTGTATTAATTATTCCATTTTTTTCCCCAGAAATATTCACTGCTCCATTAAATGTCACTGCCCATTGTACCAGAGATTCAGCGGGTTGCATAATTACATGGCATCCACCCCTTACAAGTCATGTGGAAAAAGCAAAGTGCTTTCAATATGAAATCAGCATACAAAATAAGGTAAAACCAATTTCTTGGTTTGTCTTTGGTAGTGCACCTATGCTCATGCTTATCTATAATGTGTAAATTTCTGATTCCTTTATTTATTAACTTGTCTCTCATAAGCTGTGGTGTCCTCATGCTCCGGCTCTGCTGGTCTCACATCCCACCTTTCATGAACTCCTGCAGCTCAGAAGCTTACCATGGTAGCAATTCCTCAGGCACAAGACCATTACAGGAAAGATCAGCTAAGGGTTAAACATAAATATACAACTGCAATAAAGCTACACATCATTAAATCTCATTTGTTTATTAAAAACAAGACCAACGGCTTGCAGGCTGTTCGGATTATCTGGACTTTTTATCTTTCATGCATTAATAGTATCTACCTCAGTAGCTTCAACAAGGAGCAATTGCAGTACGTGCAGCATTCCAGCTGGTTGGTGTAATTTGACAGTTAAGATCTTGTGTGAAATACTTAGAAAGTCTTACATAGAGATTTAGATCACAGTATAGCAGTATTATCAAAACATTTATTGGAAAGAAATACATGTTAACTCTTCTTTCCTGTACCACAGTCAGAATGGGTGGGGTTCAGTGTAGATTTCTACATTTGGGTAAGAAATTCATCTCCTAGACTGAGACACCTTAATATAGGTGTCTGCAAAGGAGCACCAATATCTCCTAAGAGTCAGTGCACATTAGGGCTCCCTGCTGGAGCACTAAGCACCTCATGGCTCTTGTGGTGCTGAAGGTACCAGAGGTACCGACATGGAGATGGCACATAGAACTCACACCTTTCAGGAGAAGCCCACAGAGCTAAGACAGCTAAAACAGCACTCCACATCTAAAGTTTAAGCAACTCATTTACACCCTGCTCATTCACAGCACAGGCTGACGACTTCCATCATGTCCTAAGCTGAAAGCACTCAGCTGACAGTGAAATGGGGAAACAGCAGTCTGTTTTATAGTGCAAGACACACTGTGGGTGTGTCTTCCATAATGAGACATTCCTTCCAGTTACACCTGTCTGACTTTTCCATGATGCTGGCTATCCTTCTGATATTACTCGTGATAGATGTTTCCAGGACATCAGCTTTTCAGTGCTGAGATCATTGCTAAATTCACTGCTGTTGAATCTGTTCACTCATTTTTTAACCTATCCTTTTCTTCAAAATTTTCTGATTCTTTGATCCAGGTCAATGTTCGATTCCAGTCAATTAATTTTTTTTTGCATAGGATGTGTAAGTAGCTCTTTGCAGAAAGCCCCTGAGCATGGATAAGTCAGATGTCTGACAGAGACTTTGACTGAAAGGAGGGTAAATTTTCTATTCACATTAATTTTCTGCCCCAGGTTATCAAACTATTGTGAAATCAAAACTTCCAGATCTGCTGTATTTGTAGGATGAAGTGATTGCTTGCGTAATTTGGATATGGATGAGAATGCATAGTGTGTATAAAAATACCCTTAGTGGCAAATACAGCTTCTCACACCTACTGATAAATAATTAATACTTCCTTTCTTTTCTAAAAGGAAATGTAGGAAGACAAAACTGAACACAAAGTGCTGTTATTCTGGGACATTGCTGGAGAAAAATATCTGGTTGACTTTTCAGTTTAAAATAACTTATGGTCTTCAAAAGCAAGAAAATGAGAACAAAAGAGAGAAATATTTGATTATTTGATGAGAAAATAATAAAAATGAAGATTTGTCTTTGTTTTGCAGGATGAGCCCAAAGAAGAGAAAAAGCTTCTTCGTGTAAGTAATCTTGTCACATAAAAATTTGTGCTTTTGCTTACTTAAGCATATAAATACCATTACAGAAAATACACTTACTTCGAGAACTACAGGTTTCATATCAGTGTGGCAATGAGAATTCAAGAAAATATTTTCCCATGATAAGTGCAAACTTAATACATCCCTTTTGGATTGGGTGGGCAGAATTTTCCATGCATTTCACAAAACTTCATACATTCCAGCTATTGAACAAACAGATTTTGCTCCCGACAGATGTGACCTTTTGCTTACTAAGAATCTGAAACACTCTTTCACATTGGTGGAATAGTCCCACTGTAGCTCAGGAGAGCTACACAAAGGGAGTACAGCAGTCTTCAAAACCTGGGGATGTTAGTATGTAGTGTCAGTCTTCCCCCAACAAATGAGTGGTCCTCTCAGCCTTGGAAGTGCTTCACAGATTCCAGATTTCGTATAAAGCATTATGAGGCCCAACCTTACTTATCTTTAACTGTATTGTCTCAAGAACATTAAATCTTTTTGGCAAAGACAGACACCATCCATGCCTGTTTAATCCCCATGAAGGTTGCAAGGGGAGTTTCCAGGGTACTTCTCCAATTTCTGCTTTGTGTCTTTCAGATTTCTTTAGGGTCCACAAACAAGGACACTAAAAAAAAGTGTCCATAAAGCATAATAAAATAAGTCAAAGACCAAATAAGTATCAAAAATTTTTTAACCTTCAAAAACCATAAAGTTTCGATGGCAGGATAAACTTTTAACTAGTACATACGTTAAAAAAATCATAATTTTTTTTTAATAGAAACTGTATCAGGAAATTAACCCGTAAATTTTGTTAAAATTTGCCTATGAGGTGAAATGCAGTCTGATAACTTTGCTTTTAGGTAAGGAATGACAGATATGAATTCCAAAATTACAATGAGAAAAAAAGATACATTCTGAAAATCAGAGCACGTGGAACAAGCTGTCTCGTAAGCCAAAACTGGGGGGAATGGAGTGAACCCATTGAGTTTGGTAAGACTATGAAATACTATTTTTTCTCAGTATTACTATGTTTGCTTCCCTTTCTTCCCCACTGTCACAGAAATGAATAAAATCTTAATTTTTACCCAATTACATGGAAGGAACTGGGTGGATTTTATTAACAATCCCAGCCTCAGATGCCAGGGCATACAGAAACAGACCAAGCCAGACCCACTCTTGTCTTTGGTCTGCTGAGTTTGCCTCTCAGTTCTCTAAGTTTTTACCATGAATATCATCCCCTTCCTTCTGCATCTTTCTTTTCACTCTTTCCACTAATTTTGCTCTGTTAATTGTTCTGTAACTCTGTTTATTCTTCTCCTTTTTCAGAATTAAAAAAAAAAAATTCTCTAAATTTTAATTCTCTAAATTTTAAATATTT
>VYZQ01049493.1:0-24534 GCA_013400655.1 Mystacornis crossleyi | reverse complement strand
AAAAAAAAAAATCAAGGGGAAATAAATTAGAATATACTTGACCTCAGTGAACTGGGAAAAAAAAATCAAATTTAATGTTCTCAGTTGAGAACAGATTTCTTCGTTTATTTCTGACAATGCGAAAACATTGAAAAACAAAATTAAACTTACTTTATTTGAAAATAAGCCTTCTAAGCTAAGACTCTGTATTTTGTTTTTAAGTCCAAGAATTATTTTTTTTAAGAAAGTTATAAGACGCTTGGAAAAAGCCTTACACAAAGGCAGCATGGACAGGAGTTTAAGTACAAGGGGTAGTGGGTGTCACTGTAACTGCAAATACTTGAAAATGGAAGAGACTTTGTTAGGCTGTGTGCGTGTATACATATATATTTATAACCCCTTAACAATGAATATTCCTGCTGCCAAGCATTTGGAGACAGAGTTGATTTCCTTTCAAGTAATTGATGTAGGCTTTCTTCAGGACCCCGTCCAGACAAGTTCTCCACCGTGGAGCAGGAAATCACACCGTCAAAGGAAAGCTGAGCACTCCTTCCACACAGCCCGGGTCAGCCCCTCCAAAACACTAGATTTATACGACTGCTGCCAAAAAAACTTGCATTTCCATGCCCTCCTGTTGCTAAGATAAAGGATGTTTCCTACTGCCTCAGAATGCCGTCCTCATTTAAAACTCCAGCTATGTTCTGACAAAACACGCTGCTGTCACCCCAAATTGAGCAAATGAGCCTACGTCCTACAGTATAAAGACCAAAAGAGTTATTGAATATCACCCGGGGAGCACAAAATGAAAAGGCTCCCATTTCTTCCTGACCTTTTTGGGGCATTTTTTTCCTGAAATCGGCCGAGCCCTTCAGCCTTCATTTCTCATGCTGTCTGTGGTAGCACAGGAAGGACAGCCTGGACTTTGCAGTTTCAAACAGATCAAGTTTTGTTAAATAACTTTTTCTTTTTTTTTTTTCTCCTTCTTCAAACCCAAAGCGGAAGGGAACACTGTGAAGAAAATGGAAACTGGCAAAGAGCTTTAACTTCAAATAGCCTTATAAGTCAGTGTTGATGTGCAAAACTAATTCTGTTTTTTTGGCATTTAAATATAACCCGACAGTTGCAGAAGGGAGGGGTGAGGGTGGGAGAAGCGCATGGCAGATTCCCAGCCAAGTGCAAAATACGTAGACATGTAATGCTACAACTTCTATTTATCAAATGAAATAAGGATTAGATTTATTGGCACCAAGCTTTGTAGGGGAGACTACAAACTTGACCTGGAAAATTTCAGGAAGGGAACCCTAGGACAAAAAGCAGTTCCGTACTGCTGGTGCCTTGGTGAAAGGCATTTCACTGACGGCAGAAGGGGATGTTTCCACAGAAGAGAATCCCAAGCTTCAGCAAAATAGATATGCAAATAACCTCATTCATTAAAAAAAAAGAAATACCACTGAATATAATGTATCTAAATATTTGTTCAAGGTTAAGTGGTGCTGTCTAAACAAGCAGAAAAGCCCTTTTTTATGTAGATCGGCTCCCCCCATTAGGAGTGCCAGCCACATACTTACTACTTGTTTATTTCTATGCTCTTCATTTCCTAGAAATCTCCTGTGTTGTTTTACAGATGCATTGAGGTAAGCAATATTCTGGCACTGGGTATTCATGTGAACCATACCATCATCAGTTAAGGCTTAAACTGAGTAGCCCTTGCTACTGCTCACCGTAAATGCACTGATGGGAAAGTACACGCTTCTCATCCTAAGGACGGGACGTGAACCGGATCTGGTGGAGTTTACCAGCCTCTAGTGACATCCCACATGGAAGAGCCTGCACTCGTTTGTCCTACAGTGCCCACCTGCACGGCCCAGCCTGAAGGCCCTGCCTTCCCCCAGGCAGTGCCACTGCCTCCAGCACCTGACACTGTGCCTGTCCTTTGTGCCGTTGTGGCTTTCACTGCTCCATGCTGTGGGCCCAAAGCAGCACCCAGAGGCGATCCACAACAAAGACTAAGAAATTACATTCTACTACATGAAACAACCACCAGTCTGAGGGGTCAACAAACAATGCAGCAGCCTCAGGGCTGTGACACGGGGGGAACTAAGTGCCAAACAGGACCCTGAGTGTCCTGAACACTTCGCACAGGAGATATATGGAATCACTCGAGCAGAAGAGGAGATCTCCAACAGCTCACTCAAAGGAGGATGAGGGAATGCGACCATGTTGGACAGGCATCTGCAGGAGAGGCACTGCACACTTATCCTGCTGGAGAGAAAGCTGTATAAAACGTGCAGGGGCTAAAGAAAGCTGCAGAGTTTGAGGGGTGGGAGTGTGTAAACAACATTTAAACATAATGTATACAATTTCCTTTGATCCTTTTAAAGCATATTTAAAGGAGGTCACTCAAAAACCTACCTTAAGTGGTCACCTCAGCATCTTAACAGGAAAAATGTACCCAAAAATTGATACATAGTCTCTTTTATCACAAACAGAATGAGAAGTATTTACACGTAGTCCTGTATCTACCAAAATCCCAGTTTATTATTGACTAGAGGATGTAAACTCAAGTCAAAAATTAGCAAACGTATATTTCTATTTAATGTCTGCCACTGTGTAGCGCCATTATTCAACTGCTCCCTTCTAGGGAAAAGCCATTCACAAATCTGTACTGAAATGAATTTTTCCAAATATATCATTTGCATAAGGTTTTTTCTGGTTGGTTAGTCACATCAAGTCAAGACAGCCCATGATCACAGACAACTCAACCTGGCAAAGGATGGGCCTCTTTTGGTGGGGCCTCTCTTTCAACATCTATTGTTGCTGAAATTAAATTCTCCACTGAAATTTTCTATTGGAGCCCCAAGGTAGCAAATCCCCAAAAGGGAAATATTACACTTCAGCCTGTAGGAAACCTTGCTGCTCACCATCAATAGCCATAACACAGAAACAGACAAAACAAAATATTTGAAAAGGAAAATACAACTTTGCATGCAGAAGCCACCCCTCAACATCCCCCCAAATAAGAACCCCAGGTTATCAGAGAAACTTCTATAGAGTTTCACACACAACACTCATTTTCTTTTACTAGTCCTCTTCACCTTTACTTCCATAAACAGCTCTTCTCCTTTCTTCTGGGGAGGAAACTAATCTACCATGCCCAGGTGGATATAATAATGGAGGTCAAAGAATATGAACAGATTAAAAGATTAGGGAGAAGAGCATGAAGGCTTTCACCTTTCAGGTTTCTGCTCTGAATTTGTCTGATGACAGCAGTGAGCAAGCAATGTTGACCATCAAGGAGCTGTGGTTGCACGGAAATGTCTCCTTCAGCTTCTGGGAGTTATACTAGGGGATCATTAAAAAGAGTCTGAACACTTTAAAGATATATACTGAGGCTGCATCATTATCAAACCCCATATCTACCTTTCTGTTTCTTATATTCTTAATGGCTATAAACACACCAACACCAAGACTGCTTTTCAGTTAAAAAACCCTCCTCATACTTTTCACAATTAAATTCAAAATTTTGAGGTACATTTTGTTTTCCTGTGACTTCAAATATCAAAGATACACATCCTGAACTTTTAATACACCTGACTGTCAGTCAACCAGTTGTTCTTCATATACCAAGTTAAACCTCCTACAAGCAATAATCTGCTGGAAAAAAAAAAAAAGGGATAAAAGAGAACAATCTGACTCTGCCAAGAGCTATTCCTGTAGTAATGATGAAATTCAACTTAACCACTCCATGATTTTGGTGAAATCATGTTAGAGTCGATAATTATGGTATTATCAAAGGCTAAAAGTGATAGTTCATGCACATAAACTTCCATCTGTCTCTTATGACAGCTCTTTGCTTCAGCTCCAGAAATTATAGAAAAGTTATCTTGTTTTTCCCAAGACAAGGGAAATACAACTGGCAAAGTGCTTGAGAAGTAAATCAGCCACGCATAGAGGGTCCTCTCTTGGAATGAAAGTAGTGAGCTTAACAAGTAGGATGCTGTTTCTAGATGTTAGAAATTTTGCAAGAGCTAAATGACATATTTGGTTCAGAATTTAAAACCAGCCATGATTATGTCCAAAGTGCCTTCAGTTAAGAAAAGCAAGTTGCACAACAGAACCAACAGCCGTGACTGAGGCTGGTTTAATAATAAACTCAAAACTACTTAAAATGAACCTCATGTTTCCATGGTGATGAATACATATCTCCCTTCAGACTGTCTTGTGATTTAGAAAACATTCACCAGTAGTATTTTGGTAGACAATCTTACTAATGGAAAATTCATTAGTATTATTCAAGATGGCGATAACACTGACTTGGATTAATTTTAGACTGACCTCAGTGAATTGGCAGATGGAGATGAAAGCAGTACAGCGCCCAGTGGAAAAGTAAAATTAGTGAAGATACCTGCTTGTGATGTTTTTTAAGAAAGAAGATGACTGGTGGCTGCTAAAACAAGTGTGCAAACCTAGTAGTTTACTTCTCTGATACCTGCTAATAAATCCATTTTTGCTTTAGTAAGCTCCCTCACCAGTGAGAAGATTTAAATCTTCTCAAACAGATTCAAAGTGTTATCTTCTCTTTAGGTTAGCCTTGCTTAATGGCAGTGAGGCATGACCAATTGCAGACATCATATAACATATTTGACAGGTATAGGATCAGGCATATAGAATAGGAGAGGTCCCAAAGCTTGCCTTTATTCGCAAGGCTGTTCTAAGGGTATGAATTGCTAAACTCTGTCATCATCCCTTAACTTACAGAGCTCCTTAATACGATATGGTGTTCTATTCAGGGAGAAAAAAAAACCTTCTTAAGAGTACATATTTGACTTTGATCCGGTGACATGTTTCTGAAGGAAAGCATCTGACAGGACAAAGATGTACAGTACTTCATTTAGCCTGTGTGCCATATGTGGCAGTTTAGGGATCACTGTCACGGCCCCTTCGGCTGCCATCCAGGATCGCACGGCGTGGCAGAGCAGAGGGATTGCTGCCGGGCTTCAGCAGGAAAAGGCTTGTGAAGAGTTTCTCTGGGCTCTTTCCAACAAATGTATTTACACGTTCCATTCAGAAATTAAAAAATGAGACATTTTAACTTGCAATCAAAAAAAAGTAATAACTCTTCATGTCATAGAAATGACAATAATATTTTCATTCAAAAAGCCCATAAGAGTGGGTGTCATTTTAAGCACACAAACAGATGTTAACCAGCCTGCTCAAGGACTTAAAGCTACATATATGCAAAAACACTTTGCTAGGAAAAAACCTGCACATATATCCTACAGACACACATAGCTTCTTTGAGTCAACAGACCCAGAAATCCTGGCAACTGCAGGATCTGAAGTTTTTACAACATGATCTCTTCCAAAATATGAATTTTGGGGTTCTTTTAATCAGAAACAACTACAGAGTTTCTGAAAATGCAACCAGAAACAAAATGCAGCGCTTTTGGACAATTGTCCTTGCAAACATCTGCACAAGTCAAAATGCTAACTAGCTGTGAGTAGGTAGCTGGTTTTTGTTGTGAATAAAATTCATATTGAGAGATTTCTCTGGTGATTTTCTTGAAAACCTGATTTAGATTTAACATCTCTCTGGGTTGTCAAACAGTGCTTTGCAGGTTTCATATTCCTTTTTTAGGTTTTATTCACGAAATCTGAAAACCATTCAGCAGAACAGCACTGTTACGATATGTTTCTAATTTAAAAAGGAGCAAAGCCATTCAGGAGGGAAAGAAAATGTTCCCTTCAGGAAAGGCATAAGGGGGAGCCGATTAGACAAAGATGTGTCAAAGTGGACAGTGTTTATGAAAACAATCAGTGTTACATCTAAGTCTTTACTTAGATGTTACATAGTCTAGTTTCCTACTCTTGTTCCTTCAGAAACCTGCTTAGGATTTCCAATATTAATGTCAGTTTAGACGACTGAGGTTTTAGTAAGTGTGCCTTTTTTAATTTCAGATTAGGAAGAAATGTACAACGTTGAGACATAATGTTAGTGATACATTACACAGACATGCAACAAAAAGATTTCTTTTTCTCTTGTGATTTCTGGTAGTCAACACCAGTTCTCTTTTTCTTGTAATCATGAATCTAAAGGCACTGATTATGTCAAACAAATTCCCTGCATGGGTTTAGAAGAGAGTTTCTTCAAGTCTCACAGCTTGGTGGCAATATTCAAACATTTATTCAATTACCATCAGTATTCATACAATGAAATTAGTGTCTTGAAAGAAAACTGCTGAACTGAAAAAAAAAGTTTAGGTAACAATTTTCAATTTACCAACTGACCCCAGGTCTCAGTAGAGATGAGTGTGATCTATTCCTCATATTTCCCTTCATGCAATCAGCATTCTAAATGCATTGCAATTAAACCGCAGTCTAATTAAAACACAAAAGACTTTTCAGTAATGAATCTTTCTGGCAAAGAGCATCTTCAACACTTATTTCACAAACAATAGCACTTGTCAAGAGATGTTAAACAAATTTCAGAACTGAGGCTTTTCACAGCAACTTGGAATATTTGGTATTTTGGTCTTTGGCGCTCAGTGTCAGCCATTTCCTTATGTTCCCGAAACAGACTAACGATCTGTGGGCAAATATACACAATTTAAAAAATTCATCAGTGTGCCTGGGATTATGTGTGGTTTTCCAAGGGAAGTGGCTTGGCCTATCACTTTCTGACCTATTTTCGCCTTGTTCCACTTCAGCATGTCCTCTCAGCTGAGTGCTGGAAACTGCATTCATTTAAGTGGGATAAAAATAACAATAAAAACTCAGTGCCTATAGCAACCCTCAAGCTACAGAGGGTGAAAAGAATTACATTTTTAATTCACAAGGCTCTTTTTACATATAATCATTCCTTTTACGTAAAGGTCAAGTTACAAGACTTTCTGCATTATGCATAGTGATTTCCATTTTGGCTTATTATTCAGTGGTATAAAATTTATGATGTCAGATTTCATGACAGTTAAACCTGAGTTTGTTCTGTTTCAGAATGACATCTGGGTGTAGTGAATAACAAAGCTTCTATGTTAAAATAGCCCCATATTTTTAGGTTGGCTCCAATAAAAGAAATCGGACCAAGAGATACTTGAACAGATGTTCAGAAATATATTTCACTTCAAGTGCTGACAAACTAGGATGGGAGTAGAGTTGCATAATAGGAAATTAATCATTAAAGTCAATCATGAAAAATATGCAATTGTTTGGAATCAAAGCGTTTGGCAAATATTCTTTTCTTTCTGTACTATTGAAAGGAATCTGATACTCAAACCCAAACAACTTAAGAAACATACTTGGTGCTGTTGCTTAACCCCTTTATGAGAAAAAACAGGTTTTTCAGGGTAATGAAAGCACATTTTATTTGTTAATGTGTGTACCAGATAATGATTTTTAGCTGCCAGTACAATCACTTATTATGAAAATGCAACTCCTCTAGTGAAAATTGAGTAGTCTTAAGGTGTTCTGTGCTGTTCATTCATGCAAAGAATTCTTGTCAAATATTTTAATGAGAAGAAAAGTATGGCAGTCAAGATTAAAAGTCAAGGTGACCTTTAACTGTGGAAAACAGTATCTACATATCACCTTACATTTTTTTTTAAGGTCATCACTCCTCTCTTGAAGAGTCATTCCATAAATGGAAGTAAGCAGTGCAATGAGAGAGCGAACTATAAAAACCATCCTTCCTTCAAAATTAAGCTCCGCATACACCTATTTTAAAATCACATTCCCTTTTTCGTATAAAATTCAAACACTTGCTGTGGTATCTTCAGCAAAACAAGCAAAGAAATCACATGTTACAGAAAACAGAGATATACCACAGTCCCCCAGCCCTTGGTAAAGCAACAGCGCAACAACTTCGGAATTGTCACTCTTCATTATAAAGAACAAACTCTCCTGTGACCTGGCCACGGCCAGGGTGTGCCGAGTCAGCTGGAAAACTGTGCTGATGGGCACCTGATGGCCTGTTGTTCTAAAGAGTCTTTGGGGAAACCAAGGATGCTCCCACAGCACAGCCGTGACCTGTTTCCTTCTGTCATGCCCCAGCTAGCCAAACAGGTACCCTGCTCACACCACACTGTGCAGAGGTTCTGCTGCTTGAGCAAAATCAGCACGGCCAGTGTGACCTTCAGCAAGTCCAGAGGAACCTGGAAATACTGTTCTAATTACCAGAGAGGAAATACAAACAGATCACTGAATATTGGGTGTTCATGATTTCTAGTCTACTCACAGCAGATGTGGCCAATGGGTGATTGATTACCTGCACTTCACAGGCCTCGGCTAGAAGCCCCCCAGAAGGATCCATCCCGCCCAGCTCCCAGGCAGAACCTCACACTTGCAAAGTCCTGCATTTGTTCTTCCAGTCTTCTTATAGCTTCCTTTGCCCCCTCTACAACTGGAGGGAAAGACAAACCTGGAAGCAGGGAAAGCCACGTGCAGTTCACCTCCTAGACTTTAGCTGTGCTAAAAAGAAACTTTTTTCCAACCAATATGGGTGCAAAAAGAAGCATCACACCCCAAGGGCAGCTTGAGGGAGACCTCAGGGCTGGTCCTAAATAATGGCATGAATCTACTTTCTAATTTATTTACTTTATCTCCAATTTTATTGGCTTATCTGCAATCTTTACTGACTTTCCCACACTGAAAACGGTTCAGGTATAACATGACATGAGAGTGGTGATAAGGCTTCCAGGTTAGCACTGGTTTGGGTCCAGCCAGCTTGGCACGAGCTGCTCATGAGCACAGGTAGCAAAATTAATGTTTACGTGTATCTGTCCACAAAGATACCTTCTTAGTTATATATACTAAGAGGATTACTCACGGAGTATCATTAATCATTTTTATCACTACCAAACATAGTATCAAACACACAGTAAAATGTAGTTCTTAATTGCTACTATGGAGACAAAGCAGTAGAGGAACAGGAGATGAAAATAAAGTACTAGGTGTCATTTCTTCTGTGAAATTATACATATTTAATTAATGGGTGATATCATTTATACAAGGTTCTAAGTGAATCTTAAATAATTATAACACCCAAACACAGTAAATCAGATTTTAAAATTTCCTAAGAAAAATGTTGTGGATAAAATTGCTAAAACATGTAATAATGGAATGAATTTACTAAAATATGACAACGCTAGCACAGTTTCAAATCAGAGCCTGAACTTGCGGCAGCTCTAGATTTAATAAGATTGGTGTTCTCCACTAAGAGTATCCATTTTCTTCTGAAGGCCCATTTGCCACATATCATGTAATGAAATGACTCAGACAATCCATGTGTTTTTTTTTTTAAATATTAGAATCTGCTTAAATTAAGTTAGTAATGATGCATTGCACTTTAATTATTTCATGTGGCACACGCAGAATTTAAAGCAAGCCCTCACAAGTTGGGCAAGTGAACTTTCTGTGTCTGTTAGGAATCCCCACAGAGTTTTATAAAAGTTAAACTTGAAAACACTACAGTACTTAAATTTTTACTTTTTCTTATTGTTTGGCTGCTAATGTCTGAAAAGTGGATTACATTCCTACAACTGCTGATGCTTTGCACTTTCTCTGTTTAACACACAACTATATTTAACACACTAGTCTGCTGTTTTGGCTTTATTGAAACGTGCACAAAATTCCTTTTTTAGCCACTGAGGAGACTTGGCACAAGTTATAAAAGATTTATTGATCTAGTACTAACTGGAGTACATTACAAATAGCCAAGTGCCAAACAGTTGCTTTGCACCAGATTGTGATTTACAGGTGAGGAGAGGAAACTGGATTACTAATTATGTACAAAACTCTAAGCTTTCAAAAGTTGTGTACTTACAATAAAGGTCTTGTAAAGTATTTTTGCTCTAATTAAGACAAACTTTTATACCAAAATCTTTTCTTTAGTATAGATACACACATACCATTTTCTTTAACAAATGCTGAGGTCAGCTTTAAAGAAAATTTTTGTATGGGAAAGCATCATCACTGTCCCAAAGCACCACGATTACTACCAAGAAAAAAACAACTTTTAAATTAAAAAATTTAGAAAAAAATTAATTCATTTGTCTCTTGTACCGTAAAGTTTTGAATTTGTAAAAGCTTTACTAAATGGTCTGTTCTGATTTCTTTTTATTTCTTTCCATCTTTCTTTGCATTTATCCATGAGGACAAGTGCTCATAAGACATATAAAAGTATTATGTCACTGTAGTGTAACTCTTAGGAATTGTCTTAACCCTATTATCTTTCGAAGAGATGCTTGGGCTAGGTCACAGGTAACACAAAGACAGACATCTGAACTGCAAAAGTAAAACAGAACTGGTCCGAGGATCTGTGGGACACACAATACAATCCATAAACCTAATGAAGGCCACTTAAAACAAATGAAATTAATCTGGATAAACCAGCAGTACAAGAGCTCAGAGAGTGACATCTGTTAGCCACGACCTCATGCCAACAGTGAGCAGGCTCAGCCCGACCATGAACACTTGTGATTTCATCACTGGAACAAGCAAAGTTCCCAGAGTCTTTTCTATTAATTTATAAGGAATTTACCACAACACCGGGTGGTAACAAGGGTGTGATTGAGAGCAGCAAGCTTTTCCAGAAACACCTACTGAGACTTCAGCCACTTTGGATCCAGTGCACTGTCACCACACAGAGACTGATGTCTGCCATCAGCTCACAAGATGTGCAGAGCTAAATCAGACACTGAGTAGCAAAAAAGGGACGTAAGAAACCCAAAGCAAGAAGAAAGTCATATTCAAAACAGCAGGGGAAATCATAGCCTTTCATTTATAAAAATAATTTTTAATTATTGTATTTTAATGCAATAGAAAAAAGTTGTACTAACAGCTCACTAACAACGTATGGGTGGGTCCTTTGGAGGTCCAGCTCCACAAGTTAAATGTCAACAGCCAAGACATGCATAGGTTTATTTCAGCCCCTGGGTAGACAAAGTATGTAGAAAAATACAAAACAAAAAGAGGATGTGTAATTTAATATGTAAAGTTACTTGAGATACACCAATTATGTTAAATATATTTATAACTAGGCATACTTTTGCATTTAAAACCTTATTAAGAGCCCAGGACACAGAAGAAACAGTCTGTTTGATCTGTTTTGAAGCTTTGGTAATAGGAAACAAGTTTTCCTGCGACGTCTCTCAGGACCATCAAACAGTCCTTTTTTTTCCAGAATAAATACAGAGACATATTTGAAATCCTTAACCTAATGCTCACAAAGAAATCTCCCTTGTAGACCCAGCTGTTTATTAAGGCTAACCCTAGTTCATTTTCCAGTCATATTTCAGAGATAAGCAAAAATTATAGAAATAAAAACGTCTAGCAGGTAGTTTCATTTGCCTCTTTTATTACAAATCCATATTCAGATATGTTAATATAAAGATGTACAATATTACATAAAGGGCACAAAACCTGACATCGTGACACTGGTGGCTGAATGGCTCGCTTATTGTAGTGGCTCTTATTCAGCTATTTTCTAGTGCTCTCATCAGTCTTTTGTGTGAAAGTCTTTGGTGAGAGTCAAGTCTGAACTGATAAGGCCTTGGAGACATAATCACTGGCCCTCATTTTCCATTGACAGCCCCACACAGCCAATTCACAAACATTTTCATATTAATATTGAGCAATTTCCCTACATTCTAATCCATCAAAGTAGGCTATTAATCCTTCCCCCTGCGCTCTTCTCTATTCAAATGCTAACAATTTTCTTCTCACAAGCTAAAACATTTGTCCTACAGCCCCTCACACAAAGACACTGTATTGTCAGCAGTGATTGATCAGAGTATTAATATGAGGGATGCGATGTACATTGTATCAATGATACCACACAGATGTGGAGGAAAAGGTCTTTTTTAAAGGATAAACCAAATGCAAAATATAATAATTTCTCAAGGAACAACATTTGAAAGTGTTTTGCCTGGTGTATTTTATGGAAATTTATGAAAATATCTAGAGGTGTAAAATGCTTTTGAGTTTGGAATGCAAAATAAATTTCAGGGGTGTCCTAGGTACTGGGACCCAGGTTAGAAGCAGGCTGCTGCTGGGATTGGCCGGGCACTGAGAAAGCAAACAGCAGCAAGGCTACTAAAAGCCACTTGCTCTCCAATACCATATTTTATAGAATTAAAGGGGGCAAGGGCAGAGTAAAAACAAACACCTAACAAAAAAATCAGGTGAGGATAACTCTTTAAAGACAAAAGCCTTTCATCTCCTGGAATGGAAAACTTAAATAAGGCAAAAAGGAGTTCCAGCCTTTGGCCAGTGAGTTCCTTGCTGCAGGGCCACCTGACAATTCCTACACCCTCGTGGATGACCAAAAGCTCTCGTCAGATGGTGGAAAAGGCAAAGGGCATCTGATGGAACATTTCTTGCACCCTAGTTTCAAAGAGCTTGGGGTTATTTATTAAAACAAGGATGCTCAACCTTAAGATGCTTTATGCGTAGTCTTACTCTGCTTTAGGCTTTCCCTGTAAAAACACAACCAGCAGCTTCTGCTGAAACTGCAGGAGATAAGCACAGAAAGCAGCAGCAAAAGGGGACAGTCTAAGAGATGTGGTTGTAGGAAAGTGAATGTGTTGCCTGCAACCAGAGCAGAGCTGTGGGCGCAGGGAGGTGGAGGGAGGGAGGCTGTGGATGCACAGAGCTCTTACAAAGCTGATACACCCTGGCACAAATTAGAGTAATTCCAGGGATGCTGTAATTTACGGCAGGTCACAGTGGTTCTTGGCACAGAGCTCAGCCCTCTGCAGACAGAGCCCCCCCACCTCTCAACACGAGTCCTCCTCCTTACAGAGTGTGGGCAGAGGGAGAGACGGTGCCAGCTGCTGTCAGCAAGTCAAAGCCATCAGGCTCAGCCTCGAGTCCGCCCTAGGATCACTTTGCTGGAGCTGCACGAAGCAATTTAAAAGAACATGCAGCTGGATGACAGAGAAATCCAGACCTCCTCAAACATCCAGCACCCGTTCATCCATAAAAAGGAGCAATTTGCTCACTTCCAGTAGCACACATAATGGGAGTGTGCACACATGCATGTGGTTAAATAACCTCAAAACAGGATAAACACACACAACTGCTTAATAAGATGATAAATTCAGCACAACATTTCAATGCAAGTAAGAGAATTTTGAGGCTGAGGGTTTAAGAGATACACTATATTTAAGCATGTGCAGGTGGCAGCTAGCATCTAGTGAGATCACATAATAAACTGCAATTTATCCATATTATTCTATTAAAATTAATTTTAACTTCCTCTTCTTATATACTCCTTCCTCCTCTGAAGGAATAAAGCAAACCTAAAATTAACAGATATAAACTCAACCCAGAAACGCAATTACACTGGCAGAGCCTAGTGACCATATGAAATTTTATCACTGGATTTAACCCACATCTCAAATGAAATCATTCCAGCTCTGAGCACCCTCTGCCATCATATTGGCACCCATGTCTGAGCACGTGCGTGCCTTCAATGCATCAGGGAGATGGCAAGAGGAGTCCCTGCCAGTTGTTAAAATGATCGATTGATCTAAGAAGACAATTTGTTCATGAACTTATGTAGAAAAGACAGAAAAACAACCAAACCCAAACAATTTGGAGAACTAGTTTTCTTTGCAGTACCTAAACTGTGATGTACTCAGAGACACCTGAAACTACTGCTGCTTCCCAGGATGAACTTGCTCTGGGCAGAACAACATCTCTTTTTAAAGAGCTTGGGTTTCTATGCCACAACATCCTATTTCTGCGCCACTTACCTTTGGTATGCTATATCTTTACAACGAGTAACTAAAAATATTTGTACTTTGAAGCCACTGAGGAGCTCTTCCAATTACTTACATTAGCATTCTGGCAAACACTCAAGCTTTTTTAATGTTGAGTCAGGCTCCCAAGCCTGCATCAAAAACTCTCCAAAGAGCAATTTTGATTTTCTCTACTTCCGGAAAAGTGGAAGGGGTACCACGAGCTCTCCTGCTGCCTCACAGAAATCTTTCCTGGGGAAGATGACGATCAGGGCTAAAACTAAAAACAAATCACCAAGTCCCACCTCCCAGCCCCTATGAAAGGTCCTGAACCGCAGGAGACGGGGCAGAGGGCTGAGGAAGGGAGATGCTCTCACGTCTGCCGAGGCCAGAAGATGCCCAGGATGAGGCGTGCAGGGCCGTGGCTGTTTGGCGAGGGGTCCCGGGTGGCTCGGGAGCAGCGCTGCTGCCGCAGGGCTGGCACTGCAGGGCTGGCACTGCAGGGCCGTGAGTCAGAGGCCCTGCTGCAGCTCCGGCCACTTCGTGCTGCTGAACGTCTCACAGCAATTTGGTATAAATAAGGGTGTTAACTCTACTTGAAATACGGCCAAGGCATCAAGGTTAAGCTTCCACTGATATAAATTAAATTGGATAAAGTATTAGTCATTTCCTGTCCCATGCTGTTATGCATTGTGATGTACATTATGAAATAGCAATTTTAAACCCTGAAATAGATGGACTTCAGTTTTAATTGAAATAATATTTATTTTGTAATTAAGTTATTATGTGCCAGAAGAATGATTTGCTTGGGGTTCATGCATGAGCGTTACAATCTTTGTAAAATCCCAGGCTGGATACTGTTTGCTAAGGTTGCTCTTGTGTGAAATATAAAACCCAGAACTAGATAATTGTAAAAATAAATTCGCTAATATATTAAACAGAAACAGCAGAAAAACCAGATACCATCTACTGAAGGTTTTATTTTCCAAACTAAGGCACTTTCACAAATGCACCCACAGATTTAGCAATCCAGAGACCCTAACATTTTAATGTATTTCATCTAGAAGGCCACATGAAGACTGTGAAACCTCAGGTTTAGGGATTTGGATTTGAGAACTTTCCCTCTGTGCCTTCCACCATCACCTCAGACAGCAGGAGAGTTTTTCCCAGCTGCTCTCCCATATCCAACAGCAGGTTTCCACACCACACCTCTGGATTTCCTCTCTGGCAAGCTATTGCCTCAGGTTAGCAAGTTTCAGATCATGCTACAGACATTCCCTTTAACTAAACTTATGTCAAACACGGTTTTTCTTGTTCTTTGATGAGGCAAGTTTTTTTTCAGGACAGAACCAGTTCTATTTTAAACAGTTTAATGTGTTAAAAGTTATTTTCAGCTACATTGCAAGTGTTCTAAGCCAAAGTAAGTGGAACTTACAATCATTGCTAGAGAAAGAACTGCCATTAGGAATAAAGCGTGGGTTTATCCATTTTTCATATGTAAGTCAGATTCACTTTGTCAGTCCTGAGATTTGACAAAGTATAATTCAGAACGATTCAAGCTCACCTTCCACTGGACTGAGTAATCAGATTAGACAAGGAAACGTACCAGTGGATCTCCAGAACTTCCTGCAATACTCCTTAGGAACCTCACAGTATATGTATCACTTCATTTTCCCAGTAACGCAGAGCTGCCATATATAATTGTGTACACAGGAACTAGGACAATATCTCACAAATTTCCAGGAGCAGAAACTTGCAGTTTAGGAAGGGAAACTGTAGGGTTTTAATCTTGCTAATGTTTCCAAAGGCCGTGGAGTCATTGCAGAGGCTGTGGAACAGCTAACAGAGGTGTGCAGGGCTGTGTGAGAGCCCCAGCACGCAGACAGCAGCTGGTGTCATCTTCCTTGACCCTTCTGTTGGCAGCATTGTTCCTAAAAGACACTGCCTCGAAGGTGATGTCTCAGCACTGCATTCTTAATTAGTTGATTTTTTTGACAGTAGTGCTGCTCCTTAGATATAATACAGTAGATGAAAGACCTTTTAAGATACTGCGTGTGACACAGTTTAATTTGGCTAAAAGATAAGGGGTTTTTAAGAAAAATGACAACCATTTGAATTCATTCAGTAGTATGGGAAGTAGAGTGGCAATTAAAAACAAATCAGAAAGAAAGCAAAAGGTTTATTTTAAAGTTAAATTTCTTTTAAAAATAATAATGTTCTCTTTTTTACAAGGCCATCACCATAGATTTTAACCTAAAAATTAGCATCCAGTGATGAGAGAATATAAATGCAATTCAGTGCAAAGGACTACTCATATGCTGATATTTTTTGTCTGGATTTTTTGTTTTGTTTTCATTTGAATTTTTTCCTAGACCTATGTTCTAATGTATTTTTGCATCCCACATAAAAATATGATAACCTTTCAGATAAAAAAAGTATCTCTTATGTGATTTAATATATTTCTGAGAAGAATGACTTTGACCAATTGGTGTAGTGGCTCACTGCACTAGTGAACAAGGGTTTCTGCATCCACTGGTCCACAGTCTGAGTGCTATGCAGGCTGAATAAGGAGATGAATTTAAAATGTGTAAATGACAAGTTTGAAACTTGACTGAATCAGACAAAAGATGCTATATTTAACACTTTGCCCTCTAGTTTTAGACCATCTTCTTTTTCATCAGCTGAACAGAGTATTCACAAGTGGCTTACAATTCTCTTTGAGCTGTTCATTTTTTCCTGGGTCTAGAACTGAAAACATTAAAAAGTGGGTGATGATAATTAAGGTCAAAATATATCTAAATATACTGTAGGAAGAGTCTTAATTAATGACAAGATAGAAAGAGTAAAAATTAATGGGAAAAAGTTTTGAAGAACAGCATGTGAAAACACTGGTAATTTATACAATATTATAGAAAGCTAATCAAATCTTACTCAATTTATCTTTGATCCTTCTGAAATATTCCTTAGGGCCTGCTCAGTACAGTACATCAGTCACTTCCTTATTTGACTAAGGGGAAGTCTGGCCTTCTTATTTTATTTATATTTTAAAATATAGAAAATATCACATCACAATAAAGCAATCAACCAGTAGCCTGTGTGCTCCAGTAACTGGAAAAGATAGAAAGTCAGTGAGTAGATAATTATTCAAGGTCAAACCTTTCTAGTGTGGTGCCAGAAAAAAGCAAACAGTGAGGGTTAGCCAATACTTCACAAACACTTGTTTAAGGATTTCCTAATTACTATAAGTGGTTCCTCTGGCCCTGGCACTTAAAAAGGCAGCTGTATATGCATGATGTCATCCCTGCTGCCCATTATCTCTGCAGTAAATTTAAGAGGATTAAGAAGCACGCAAGGCCAAATAGTCAAAATAATCATGATTTTTCATGTTTCTTGCCATTTAAAATTATTTACAGAAAAAAAGAACAAATTTAAAACTTGGACACAATTAACTACTGAAATATATTTGAACATTTTTGTCCAAAATTCAGAAAAATATATAAAGATGACATGTATGCAGCATGGCCACAGCTCCATAATTAAAACACAGATCCTCAAATATTTTCCTTCATTTGTTTCTAGAAACACTCATTAACCATTTCTAGAATTTTTACAAAATTAGTTTATCAAGTGCCACAATGTAGAGGCCCAGAGATGAGTTGTCACACACAGTCACTTTCCCAGTCCCACTCTCTGCCTGTGTGGGAAGTTCTGAGAAATTAACTTTTCTGCTGCAGTCCCTTCCTCTTATTTTCAGTTATGGGAAGCTGCTCCTCAGCACTGGTCATTTCTATGTTCACTTTCTATTTGTCCTTGAAACAGGAGCCAGGGAAAGCAGCGCTCCTGATTTGTCAAACTGCACAGCCTCAGTCTTTGGTATCAGTATTGCGTGGTCATTCCCTTCTTTGTTTTTTTCCTCCGTTTCCCTTAATTTACAACTACATTCCAGGTTATCATTTGTCTGGTAAAATTCCTCTCCTGCTTGTCCATTTGTAGCAGAAGTATCTGATTGCGGCCAGAAATGCTCTGTTTTAATAACGTTAGAAGCTCATGTCAACACTATAAGTCAATTTCTTCTGCAGCGTTGTCTAGCTCTAGCTGGATTTGTCCTTATGTCTGAAGCTTCAGATATAGCTACCAGCCACCAATTTAACTTCTGTACTATGCTATGTTTCCTACCTAGTGAACAAGCACTCAGTATTTTTCTTGGATCAAACTTATTTTACATCTCAAAAGTTATTGTATAATTTCCCAGCCTTCCAGATCTGGGAAGCTTCTACCACTATCTTCTTTAACCACCATGGTCTCTTTTTACCATGGTTCTCTCTCTTGGTGGTTGTGAAGCTGATTGTTGTCTCCAACCACATGGAATGTCCAGTGGTGGTCATCTTGGTAATACTGGTCTAGGAAACATTATCTGGTCTGGGTCTTGCATGAGAAACACTCCACTTCTAATGCAGGAGAGTCTGCCAATTTGTATTTGAGTACCTCCTACCAACTAATTTTGTGCTGCTCCTATACAAAGGAGAGGTGTTCCTGAAATCCAAAGCTTCTGTTTGAAGTAAAGTCCAGATTCTGTGTCCATACCGGTGTACACTCACTTCATCAGGAGCAGCGTGGGACATTCACAGCTACGCCACCCACCACTTCCCTTTTCCCAAGTGACACTGGGCAGTGCCTGCACACAGATACCCTTCCACCTACCCATGGAAATCCTGTGAACGCTCTCCACTGCAGTACGGAGAAGGGACAAAGAAACAAAGAGCTGTGGCTGCATATTCACCAGATCCACTGAAGCCCCTGGAAGCTTTTCTATTACCTTCCAGGAGCTATGGGTCAAACTAGAAATGAATTTCTAGAAATGAATGAGATGGTCCAGGAGTAGGCTTGCAGAAACAACCCAAATAAGCCCATCTTTATTTCCTCTTGCAGTAAAAGCCATCCTGCTCCCTCAGATAGCAGCACATGCAGCTTTTGCAGAGCCCAGCCACCCTCCAGGCCATACTGTTGTGCACATGGCAACTTGGCAAAAGGGAAACACAGGGAAAGGAATGCTGCCATACTTGAGTATGGAAACTAAATGTCTTGCACAGATGCACATGCCATAAGGGAATGTTAGACCTAGCCTGACCTTCTGCACCACTGAGACTATAAAACATCTTCCAGCTTCCTCGAGCCCTGCTTTGATGAGATGCATGTACGAATCCAAATGGGAAAACGCTTACATATAAGCTTTAGGACATGTTATGCACAGAATGACTCCTGCTTGTTGTGCTCTTTCAACATACAAAATTGTCTCTACAAGAAAAAGTCATACTTAGCTGACAGAAAACATATTTCTAATAATAAATATTCTGCCTGTGGAGAAGCTGTAGGATATATATATTTCATAGCTTCACGGCTCTAGTGCCTACTCAGTCTCTGTCTTCGATGTCATTGCTGCTCCTTCTCTCCCTCCAGGAACACGGCCAGTGTCCTTCCTGCCCCAGGGCCATGATCCCACTCTGGTCAGACAGCTCTGGAAGCAGCCAGTGCACTGGACAAGGATCATGGGCGTTTGCTGAGAACTAAAGGTGAACCAACAGACCCTTCCCCACTGGGGCAGGGTGGTGACAAATGAACAACCGACAGGGTGAGGAGGAGACAGCAAACCCAGCTGAGCTCTGCTCAGACAAGAGCTACAGCACAGGATCCCTTCTGCAGACAATGGTTGAATAGTAAATACTGATGGAGAGAACCGAAAATAAGGGGACACTGAAGCAATGGAGGCAGGCACGCAACAAGGAACAGGAGATGACACAGAAAGCACTGTGGAAAAGAGGAGATGTAGAGGGGTCAGAGAGCTGAAACTTGACTGAAAAAGCAAGCACATTATGGAAAGTATCCCACATTAAAAGAAAGGGACAAGGGGGAGGTGTGTGGTTTATCTACCACTAAATAGACATATTTAGGGGACTATTATTTGAGGCTGAGCAATGTAAGAACATTCAAGTACAGAAGAATATAGAATTTGTTCCTGCCCTAAGGAAAATAGAAATTATTCAGTCTGGTGCAGTGCTCTTCAGACACATCTGAGGCAGAGGAAGAATCTATCCAAGTAGTACCCCCGTTCCCCTCTGCTCAACTCCTTCTTGAACAACCACCATGGTCCAGCTAATGGAACAAAACCTTGCCAAAAGCAGTAACAGGTGAAGAATAAGGGGGGAAAGAGGCATATTAATATAGCAAGGTGGTATTGGGGAAAAAACAGATCTTTCTTTGTGATTTGGTATGGGTTATGCCTCAGAAAAGATAAGTTTCCTGGTAAATTCCCACTGTTAATTTAGGGTATATGGAACTGCTTTAGCCATCAGCCAAAGGTCAAGAACAGTGCAATCAAGGGCATAAACCAGCACAGCAAGGATGAGTTTTATGGTGCATAAACAGAATGAGATTCCATACCTCCTCATGGAGAACAAGAAAGAGAAAATTTTATGTTTTAGTCAGCCTTTGCAAAATGACATGTTTTCAATCCAGCATCCAAAATATTTAGTTTTTCCATATGCCTTCTCTGACTTTGGATCTCTGTGTCATACCATCACTCTTTGATATCTTAATGGATGCCATTTTGGCAGAAAATAATTTACTCTGAAAAAATTCCACACCAGCATTAGCTGAGCTGGAAAATAACCCCTTAAAAAAACCCACGTCACATGAAATAAGCAGATTTTGAAATTATACAGTTCATGCCATAAGAGTAATAAAATAGCAAAATTAAGGGAGTTTTTTATTTATAAGTAACTGCTTTCTTCTACCTTTTATAATGTCCACCTCTTAGCATAACAAAGCTTTTCATAGCTTACTAATGGCTCCCTGTCACTAGTGCTGAGAACTATTATCACTGCGCTGCCCCTTCACATAGGCCTTTCAAACATCACTGTTTCACTTAATTCTTTCACCTCCTTCAGTTCAAATGCAATAAAAACCTTTCACTGGCTGACAACTAGAAAGGCAGAACAGCCTCCAACTGCTGTATAATTCAGGGGGGCTCTTTCTCATTTTAATTGGCTGCCTAATTGGAATGTTTATGGGTTCTGCGATAGCTTGGGATGAAAAGGCAGGGTGAGCAATTATGTGCTCAGCATTCCTATCTGGCAGAGTTAATAGTTTTTTTTTAAAAAAAAGCTAAAGTTCACTGGAATGCCATGTTTTTGTTCTCTAAGAAATACCTTGATTTGAAACAATGTAATCCCCAAGTCAGAAATTATGTCAAGCTGTGCTTATCCAGTAGCAAGTTTGAGCTTTTGGAAGCCTCTTTGCTCCTTTTTGATGTTAGCATAACATGAAGAACAGGAGGCTATCTGGTGGCTGTCAAGTTTTTAACTGCTTGCTCTCTCACTGGCTGGAGATAAGATGTAAGCAGAGCACTTGATGGACTTGATTAATTCTCTGGAACGAAGGTTTGTCTTTCTTGGCTCAATGAATGACTTCATTCTAGTAGATGAGGTCACCCAAGTCAAGGCAATAAAGTTTCTGATATTCACATGAAAGCTAGTTTTCAAAGCTGCCAGTCCCTAAAAAGAGCAGCAAGTGTTTTCTCATTTACCTACGTTCTAGTTGCAGCATCCAGCCTGCTGCCCTATCTATCCTCTCCAGCACAGGACTGTGCTTCAGCTGAAGAGCAATTCTAACACAAGATGAGATTTAAAGGGAAGGAAACAAAAAGACACACTTTGTTCGAAAAAACAAAGATTTTTTCCAAGTGATTTGTCAAAATGCCAACAGGAAGAGAAAAACTACTTTCCAGCTTCTTCGTCTGGCCAGTGCAGTTTCATTTCTCCCCACCCATGCTGCCTCTGTGCCACTCCAGCTGCAAACCTCTGGGGCCAAAGAGCAGCTTTGTGGTCCCCTGAACAGTGCATGGTGCAGTTTTCTTGTGTTTCAGAGTGAGAGAACCCAAGTACTGCAAACACAAGGAGCAAACACGGAAGGATGCTGTGCATTTTGGGACACTTGTACCCTTGCACGCTTTGACCTTTAAGGGCAAGTTTATGGACTGTCCTTCACAATGCAGACCAGTCTTTGTTTTTCCTTTCTCTCTTTTAAAAAACACCAATTAGTTTAAAAACAGGAAAAACTAGTGAAAAGGGCTGACTTTGTGGATCTTCAAATTATCACAACAGTTTGTGCAGATGTCTATTAATCTCATCCTTTTTGCTTTTCAAACCCATGCAAATGATAAGTAGTCCCTCCAGTACCTGCTACAGCCTAGCAAGTGCAGTAAACAACCCACACAACAATCTAATCTGATGTACAGATTTGTTTTTTCAGATAACCTGAAAATCCTTGGTCTAGTATGAGGGACTCTAACTCATTCTACACTCCTTCTTCTCAGTTAAATTGTGTCCTTGCCTCTAAGTAACTGAGCACTCATAGTCCTGTGGGTTATTACGCTTGTTTTTCTGGTGTTTGAAACTTCTTTCTAACCCACACTTCTGTTCCTGTTCTGTGCTGCAGTTTTCCTGCATGTGCAATTGCATTTGGAGCATGGGGACAATGACAGGAGCATCCATCTCAGGCACAAGTGCAACCAAAATGCCAACCAGGGCACATCTGCCAGATCCCTTCCAGCTGGTGCTGGATAAGGCCGCAAACTACAGAGGTTTTGGGGCATTGTGTTTTTTTTCCTAAAAGCTCTCATAGGTACCATGGAGAAATTAGAAGGTTGTTTAAATGTTCCCATTAAACTGTGGAGGCAGTTTTATCCCAGGTTTTATTGTCATCTGGAGCCTGGAAACCTGTGGAAGCAGTACCTTGTTTGGAAGGTCAGAAGCCTGTACCACATCGGAGAGCCCAGCTCTGCATAGAACGTACTTAGGAAATGTTGATTTGGTGCATGCCAGGAGGGATTTCTGGCCACAGTAGCTCTTAAGAAATTCTCTCCACAGGACTCATTTTCAGATTCACATGCATCAGTTCAGCACCCAGATGATATAAAAATAAAATATGACAAGTCATATCCTTGCCACTATAGATGTAGTTAACCTGTAAGAAGGCAGTTAAGCAATTAAATAACATTTTCAAATAAGCTGTCGAGTAAACAATACCCACTTTTAAACTAATCTTTGTTCACATTTACCTAAAGATTGTGACTTGCTGACACTACGAATTTCAGAGGAAAAATCTAATTGCTCAAAATGTCCATCTCATTTTATGGGCAAAGGCGATGCAGAAAAACCCATATGTTTGGTAATTGTCCAAACATGTGGACGCTTATGCAAACCAACAATTCTTTGAAGTATGCTGCTTTCTAAAGTCCAGGCTGAAACTTAAATTTAATAATCAACAAAACAGGCAGAGCTAAGGCAGAAACTCTCTGCTAAACTCTGCAGGACTGGGATATGAGAGGAGGCGTCTCTCTGAAGTGACATTATAGGCCCAGATGTGTTGTAAGAGAATAAGAGTCTGTCTTAAGATGGCCTGTAGACCCTGTGAACTTCCTTGTTTCGTGACTTTAAAGCAAGAAGAAAAATAAATAATGAAACATATTTAAGTCATTATTGTAGCTGTGTGCGCCTTCTGAGGGTTTGGGTTTTTAAAAGCTCCAACCTTTGAAAAAAGTGCTCAGTGAAATTAAAGGCAGCAAATCTACGCTGAACTGTATTTTTATATACTACCAAATTTACATGTGGAACTCATTGTCACAAGATATTATTAAGGCCAAGAGCTTAGCAGGATTCGAAAAGGCTTAGACATTTATGTGAATAAGAACATCTACAGTTAGACCAGAAAGGAAGAAGACATTTATAAGTGACACTAAAACTCAGAGTTGAGGGCATAAGCCAATTGCTAGATGCACTGGTTTAGGGAGAAAATCCCCCACTGACACTTTTTCCATAGCTGTCCATTTCATTGCACCTTTTTGCAAGCATCTGGTACAGGCCAATATCAGTGGGACCATCCAAATCTGAGCCAGTCCAGCAGGTGTTATGTTCAAAACATAAAACTCTTTTTAATGTAAAGCTGTCATTAAATATTTTGAAAAGACTGCTTATTCCTTGCCTAATCCTATAGCATTTGGCAGCTCTTAAAAAAGGGTAATGATATTCCACAGTACTTTGTATATGCACAAGAAAAGGGCAGTTATTTGCAATATTTTCTTATGTCTTGTGCCAGGACCTTTTCCCCTTTATGTGGCATCAAAACTCCATGGGTCCATATGGACATTCCACCCCAAACGAAACACTTTTCTACAAAACCTCTGGAGTTTCACACCACCACTGAAAAGTCCCATGATTAGGTGTGTGAGATGCCACTCCCAAATCCCAACAGAGTCCAGAAACAGGGAGTGCTGAAGGAATCCGCAATTGTAAGCAAAGCCTTACAAGTGCTAAGGATCAACACTGCAGAAAAGGTCAAATGAATGAATGCTGTGAGGCCATGAAATTATCCACTTTCATCTGTTAAACACCTGAGAGACACTGGTATCACTAATGATCTGTAAACACATATTGACACAAACACAGCATGTGCTGCTAATAAGAGTGTGTTTGTGTCTATAGGAGGAAAACTGTGGCCTCTCTTTTTTTTTCCATAAACTTTGCCTGCCTTATTCTAGCCATCATAGTTTGATCTTTGCTGATGTTTATTAAGCCTAAGTATCAAATAAAGTGATTTTTCTGCTTGGAATAAAATATCAGGAATGTGATAACATATGCAGAAGAAAAGTCAAAATGACCCTTAAAAAAGGATCGCATAAACTCCTAGAATTGAATTTATGCTACTTAGCATCACATTAAAAATATTCAAAATATAAATCAAAATTCAAGGGTATAACTTATAT
>VYZQ01049492.1:83332-106289 GCA_013400655.1 Mystacornis crossleyi | reverse complement strand
TCTATGAAATACTGCATTCGTCATTGGGCAGTGGAGTTAAATGTCCTTTAGTGCAGAAATACCAAGAAACTTTGCTGGGCTTAGTGCTGTTGAAATTCTTCTATGAACTAGTGTAGAATGTAGGCCTCATCTGCTGCTTACATTGGTAATTTTTCTAGATCTCTTTGTTCTGTGAAAGCATACTGACTTCTCAGAAATTCTCTGTGAAGATAGAAATGGCAACATTGCAGTGTGTTTTCAATTTGGCGTGTATGGTATGTCTGGAAGGAAATCTATTTATTGCATATTAGTGTTAGAAAATTATGTTGGAAAATAGACTAAGAAAGTAGTTCCTATAAGCTGCCTTTTTTGTTGTCGTGGTTTTTCCATTGGTGTTTTAGAAAAATTCTGTCTACTCTTGGTACGTACTTTTAAAGGGCATTCAAACTCATTAAAATTTCACCAAACTTGGTTGAATTTCTTGACAGAGGAATTGGCAGTTTACTTGAAAAGAGCCATACCAACCCACATGTAGTCAGTTAAATGTAACTTTAGGTGAAAAATCGTGTTTAACAGCTGGCTTCCAGTTGCTGCCATGTGTTTGGCTGTGTAAAGGTCTTTTAAATGTTCTTAGCATGTAGCTATTTTCCTTTAATCATGATGTAGCTGTAAAACCAAGCAGCATTGTTCAGCACTACACAGAAGAACACTTTTACCCCATGTGTTGCAGCTGAGTAAGCCCTAAGATCCGTGCTGAAAGAGGATTGTGAGTTTTCTGTGTTCATCCAAATTGACAGTTGTGCTCATAGGATCTAAGGCTTATCTCCAGGCTATGTGGCCTGTGAAAACAATTGCCTCCGGTCAGTAGTGACTGCAGAAGCAGCTGGCTGGACAATGGCTATTCATCTGGCATTCCGATGTGTACAAAATTGCCTTCAAACATTCTCAGTTTTCACCAGATGAGGAGAAGGTTCAGTAATGAAGTGGTCAAGATTTTCTGTGCCTCTGTTTCTGAAAGAAGTCAAGGTCTTGTTTCTGTTCCCCCAGAGTCCAGACCTGAGTCATTGCTGTCTGGCCTGTTACATCTGTATGTAACACCATCAACACCTGTAGTAAAAGCAGTAAAATTTGTTTTTTCTACACATGGTTTAACTTCCTGAGTATGACACTATTAAAAAGGAAGGGGACTGGAATACCCATAAATACCTCATTGCAGATTTGTTGGGAACTGGCTAAGTGGGGTTCAGAAGACAGAGGAAGGAGCACAGCTTAGGACTAGTTGAGAAGTTCCTTAAATCTGATGTAGTGTTGAGGTTCACCACGGGTGTTGTGAAAGGATAAAATATTTTTCTTGCTTTTGAGCAGACAAATGTGACCTAAGTAGTACATGATTACTAAGAAATTGCTTTTGGGAGGGACTTCTGCAACATCCCTTTGGTGGTCTGGCTGTTTCCGAGGTGTGTTTATTATCTCTCTCTGCCTTGGTTTCCTAATTTTTTATCAAGTAACAATGTTAGAATGAGCAATTGAAACTGTAGGTCAACTGATTAATGTAGTAATTAAGACAGTGTTTACTTGTCTTTTTAAAGTTAGATTTGCTTCTAAAACTTCTTATCAGCCAGTCTGAATTAAATTACACAAAATTCTTAGTTAAATCCTCATCCTTTATTTTTATGTATATATGCTGATATACTTTAATAATAGAACTTGACTTAAAATTCTTTAATAATGCAACTTGACTTAATTTTAAGTACCAAGCAGTGATGTATTTTGTCAGATTCTTGGAATTTGTGGCTGGCTGCTCAACAAAATTAGACCTGGTGGTCTTACTTAATTTAAAATAAGTTTTGATGTACTTCAGTAGTTTTGCTGGCTTGGTATGCATTTTGTAAGCTGAATCTACTGCTTTTTGAACAGCTGGAATGCACGTCACTGAAATAACCTCGATTCTCTTTCTCAGCTGTCAATAAGCTTTCCTCTTTGAGGTCATTTTTAGATTGAATACAGAAATTGCTCACCCAAAATGTTTTCCCACTTGTAGAATAAGTTTACAAATTGCTTTTACAGATTTATTGTGTATGTAGAGTAAACTGTTAGTGTGATTATTTCACACTAGCTTCTTTTGACACGAGGAAGTCTTAACTTTTCTTCTGGCTTTCCTTTTACCAGCTTTTAAAATTTTCTGTATTGGTTCTCTGTTTAACCACACAAGCACTATCTTTCTCATCTGGAGAAGCTGTGTGGTGCCAGTGGGTGTTTTGGTACAGGTGACTTGTGTAGAAAAACGTGTGGAACAGTGGGGTGTCATAAGGCAGGTTCCTGATTTCTCTCAAACTAACACCTGGAGATCTTTAATTTGGTGGAATGCTTCCTAGAGCTTTAATATTCTTTCTCTGTCCTGAGGAAATGCATTTCCTGATCCCATCAGAACTCAGTTTGCTGCAGCTGGAATGTCTGTGATGAATTTTCATGTTTAAAAAATGACAAAGATGATTTTACAACTTCTCTTGCATGTTTTTGTAATTTTAGGAGACTCTGCAAAGGATTGTCAGTACTCTAGTGAACAAAAATGATGAAATTCACAACTTCATTGACATGCTGAACCATACAATATCAAATGTTCAGGTATGTATGTTAAGGTTCATAGCTTGTATTTGAGAGGGGGGGTGCCTTTGCCCTTTTGTTAGTCTCAAACTGGGTAGTGTCTAAAGGATGGGCTGTAAGAGTCAAGTTCAAAATATGTCTTCATTTTGGAACTAGATAGAAAAACATTTTTTTAAGTCTGTCTCTAGATGGAATGTGTGAGATGGTCTTGCGTTTTGTGTGAAGAGCTATTGTAGAACTTCGTTAGTGTGGGAGAGAGAATCTTCAATCTGATGCAAGATCTGAAATTCCAGTTAATGGGTAATAGTCTGTCTTTCAGACTTCTGCTCTGTTTGATGGACTGAAAAATGATACTTGAGAGAAAATTCCTCACTCTTTAGCTTTTCAGTGGTTTCAAATTGTTGGGCTCAAGTTTAGAATTAGACCTAATTATTAGAGCATCTTCATGGAATGAGGTTTAGGTTCCCTTAGCCTGCCAGTCAGCTCAAAGTTGTTTCATCCTAAAGCTGAGCCAGGTTGGCTGCAGAAATGGAGATCATCTAGCAGATGTTTAAACTGCCTTCTTGAGTGCAGTTTTTTAGTATTAAATTAAACAATTTTATTTGGAACTGGGTGACTTCTTCCTTCCAAACATCTCGCAATCCAAATACAGTTGTGAGAGGGAAGTCAGGGCTTTTGGCATGAAACAAAGTTGCCAAATATACTGGTTCTTTGCAAATTTGAGTGTCATGGAATTTTCACAGATTTCAGCATTCTGTGTCCTGATGCAGAGCCTGCTTAGGAGACTGTTGCATCGTTCCTAATGTTTTTTTCCTTTCTGATAAGATGAGAAGCAGTCACAAGGTACCCAGTGGTCTTGGCAAAACGTGTGGGGAATAATGTGACTTTCAACGTCTTTGCACTGTTTCCAGTGTAAACAGCATTTTTAATTCTCTCAGGTGAACTCTTCTAATGCCATCAGCGAGCTCGATGAGGAGTTTGATGGTCTGTATTCTGTACTGCATGAGATGAAGGGAAGCATGGCCAACACTATTCAGCAAGAAGAGGCTCGTAAAATTCAAGCTCTGCAGGTAAATAAATTAACTCCTTCTGAAAAATTTTGCAGCTGCATAGAAGCATTTTAAAACTTCCTCTGTTCCTGTTATCCCCATTTGTTACACAGCGATATTGATTTCCAGGATTGTCTTGTGACAGTTCCAGAGCTGGTAAAGTCACTTCCGTTTTTAAAGGCTATTGCTACACTGTCATTCAGTGATGAAGTGCAGTCCTGTAAATAGAAACTGTAGTGCACATGAATGTAAGTGTTTATTTCTCTGCTTTCTGAAACCCTGATGCTGGAGGAAACACAGTATTGAAATTAAATCTGGCTTTTAAGTCAGACTTCAGCTTTTTCCCCCTTGGAGTTGTGGGCTGTGCCAAGTATCACTGTGCACTTGTCAAGCAGAGTGAAGTTAGGGCACTGTCAGAGGCCTTGGTTATATAAGGGAATAAGTTGTCACAAGTGCATAACAAATTCATGCACTTCCTGGGACTGGTGCTTCACAAAATGCTGTTTTAATGGGAATACATCAAATTATTCTTTCTGTTTTTGCTCCAGGATCAGCTGAGCCAGTGCAGCTGTGCCCTGGAGAGCTCAGAAGAGCTGCTGGAACTTGCTGTGCAGTCGCTGGACATAAAGAACCCTGTGGAGCTCTTAGAGGTAGAAAATATTGACTGTGTGTGTGTGAGGCAGGTGTTGTCATCTGTCTGAATTTGAAATATCCTTTGCATTACTCTCCCGGACACGGCAAACTTACCAGGTGTGCTTAGAGTGAGGATAGAGAGGTATCTAAAAATAGTTACTGCTCTGCTGAAAAAGCCAAGTTAAGCACTGTAATCCTGAATTTTCATGCAATTTCTTATAAGACGCATTGGGTTTTTTCATTAGTTAAGGTGAGTGGGGAGGGAATACAGTGGCTGCTCCTGGACAACTGTCACTGTTTAGCAAACTTGCAGGGATGACCCCAAAAAGTGAGGGTGAAATAACATGTATCTATCTGGAAGAATATACTTGTAAGTTAAGGAAACAGTTCCACATACACACTGAATCAGTACACTAATGCTTGCTGCAGTAATCCTGCTGGTAGCAGTAGGATCAGCCACGCCAAATCCAAGGCCCAATTTCTTTTTTTCTTTCTACGTTTTAATGGAACAAGCACGTGAATCCGTTTAAAAGAGTGAGGGGGAAAGCTTTCTTCCTGTGTCAGTTTTACCTTTTGGCTGCATGCTTGTGTGCTGTCGTGCTTTCTTGGTGTCAGCTTTGATTTATTTGCCTTGAAGAGCAGCAATTCCTAGACACTATTTTTTCTTCAGCTGGAGCTGTCCTTTCTGTCTTGTAGCAAAAAATTGTTAGCTCTTGAATTCTGTGCAAAGTGCAGCTTTGACTTTCTTGGAAGTTACTCTATTTCAGATCTCTCTAATGCTTTTTTTCCAATCAAATACACCAGAGAAAGCTGTCTGAACATTTGCTGGGGGGAAACCTCTTCAGAGTTGGAGTCTAAAGCTTAAGATACTGAAATCCAATTCAGTGAGCTCTAATATGTAGGATTTGATACTGGTATTACACTTGTGCATTCAGGGGTGACATTTTAAGGTAATATTGCCTTGGCTATTAGGCAGCTAATTCTATTACTCTGCTGCTAGGAATAGCAAGTGTTCCTGAAGGGGCATCTCCAGCCCTGACTCCTGCATTGGCATGGATTTTCTTTGGATGCTCCAGTAAATCAGCTCAGGAGCAACTACCATAAGACTTTGGTGGCTTTACTCTCTGAGTTGATTTACCTGGAAGTCAAAAGAACATGAGTGGCAGATTGCAGGAGGGTTCAGTGGTTAGGTAGGATGTGATCAGACACTGCAGGGCAGCTCTGCTGGGATGGGCTGATCTTTCTCTGTCAGTAGCCTAGAAACAAACTAAAGTCAATGGAGTTAAGCTGGGACTGTCTTGCAGAAGATGTTGAGTCCTGGCTACCACGTATTTTACAAGACATGGAGGTTAAACCCAAGGATTTTGTTGTGAAGTAGGGTGTTTTATCTACAGCTGTCATATAGAAAAATCAGTCAGTCGTTCCTACAATAACTTTGTTTCGAGGTAAAGAAAAGCTACCTCTTAAGCTATATTATTTCTAAACACTCGTTTTTGTTTTTTTCTGCTTCCCACTTCAGGAATATATAATTGGTTGTGTAGCAGGGACAGCCTGATTTCCTATTTATTTTTTCCAGTGTGATTTGTATTTAGTGAAAAATGGGGAAGTTCTTCACTTTTGACTTCAAACTGGGAAGCTGCCTGATGGTCCTTGTCTCTTTGAAAGGGAGAGTAATGCAGCTGAATGAACAACTGAATCAAGGAGCAATGTTAACTCCAAGCATGGCTTCAACAGACACAACCACGCCCTCACTACTTCAACAATAACCTTTAGTCTTAGGTTTGTACTCCTTTTGGTGAAGGAGAGGGATTTTTGTCTTTTCACATGCTAGCTGATGTTTATCTTTTAGATTTCATCACTTTTGCATCTGCTTCACTGTTATCATTTGAGAAGAACTATTTGCTGTCATTTTTGAATGCTGACATGCAGAAAGAGTCTTGAATACTTTTCCAACAGTACTTCCTAACTTTCAGAGGAAAATTTAGAAGTCCTATCTTTTCTTAATTATCAGGGCATGCATCCTATGATATGTAGGTCATCAAGTCAGGCGTGGTTCCTTGCTACTAATAAGCCCTTCTTAGTTTCAAAGAAAATATCATGGCAGTTAAATGTTTTTGCCTTGGTTCTGTAGCTCTTTTAAAAAGCCATGGAGAGTAACTCTAACTGATTGAGAAAGAACTGAAAATACAAAGTCACACTCTGGAAAGTTGAGTAATTTGGAGCTGGTTTGGTGTGGTTCTGGAAATCAGGTTTTTTTTTTCCCCCCGCTGTTAGGGTGTTGCTGTGCTAATCCATGCTATTAACATGCTTCATGGGACAGTATATTTTGAGGAAAATGTTAAATTTGTTTTGAACTTCATTTCTGAGCAATGCAGCAGAGATTGTTCTCGGGCGTCTTACATGTTACTGCCATTGATACTTGCATGGAAAAACTAACTACTTTCTCTCTCTTCTCCCTGACATGCATCAAGGCTGCCAGACAGATCAAAGATAGGTACAGTACAAAATCTATCACTTTTGTGTCTTTGAATTAATCTTATCCTTGAAAATGCATTTACTTTGAAAGGGCCATAGTCAGCTTTAATCAAAATTCATTGACTCTTTCCTAAGTGTTAGTTATCACAACTTTTGAGAGGGAACTAAAAACTTCTGTGGTGCTGTGCTGCTGTAGTGTTTTTCCTGGTTTTTCATAACTTTAAATAAAAAGGTGGTTTTGATGCTGGGATGTAGAGCTCTGCATCAGCTGCTGCTGTGATTTCTATGTCTTTAAATATATGTGTATATCATTAATTATTATTGTTAATAAGCTTATTTATTGTTAATAACTCATGGCTGAAATTTAATGATGTTTCAAGCTGACTCTGCCCCTTTGAGTTGTGAGAGAATCTTGTTTGGTTTTTTTATTTTTCAAGTAGTTAAAGACTTTTGCTAGCTAATTTTCCTTCAGAATATAAAAAGTCTTGTAGCTGTTGAAATACATCTGGTGACACTAGGGACCATGAAATTATTATTTATGGTAGCTTTTCTTTAAACTGTTGTTTAAAAAGCATAACTTTGTTGTTTCAAAATCAATATTAAGGCCATTTTTCTTCACTTGGAAGAATGTTAACTCTATTCCAAGACTATGACCTATAGAAAACCTATGATGTGCATAATATTTTGAGAAGCAGCTCACAGGATGTTGTTGCTCTTGTGAACCTAATAGGTTGGATTTCAACTGACAGGCTTTTCAGTGAAGTCTCTGATTTACTAAATTATCTGAATCTCTGTGTAAAATGAGTAATTGTTAGATTTTAAAATAATCTTTGCTTTCTCCAAGTGTAGAGATTTAGTATCCTTAACAGATCAGAGGGATAGTGGATAGTGTCAGTGACGGGACTCTTAGTACTTTTTATCAGAAATAAGCAAGCTCTTCTGGTTTCTTGCAATTATCACCAAATCCCTTGTGGCTCTCTGTTCAAGACTGGTGTCTGAGCAGAAGTTAAAATGCTGTCTGAAGCCGACTGTTCCCTGGTGTTCTCTTGCTGCTAGTCAGAAAATTATTCTTCCTTGAGGAGAGACTTACTCTACCCATCTGGCTGAGCATCAGTGTGTTAGGCAGCCCACAACGAATTTCAGAACGTGAGCTCTGTCTTGGGAAATCAATTGAATTGTCTTTCATGATGTTCAGTTCAGTCTCATAATTGTCTCATATCCCAAAAATGCAAAGCTCATCACTCCTGACTTGCATATATCTTTATTATTAAACTTCAGATTTCCTCCCCCTTCCCCACTACCAGATTTTTTGGGTTTTCAGTGTTCTTTGGGGTATCTGTGGTTAGCACACAATGTCTTACATGCTAGTGAAGTGCAGGAAGTGGTACGCATTAGGTGTTCTAAAGTTGCCACACATCTCTGGGTGTAAAATGGATCCATGTCTTGGAAGTTGACCTTTGTGGTGTATATATTACTTTGTAGTTGAGAATCTTTTTTTTTTTCAAAGGAGGAGTTGGGACCTCTGTGCTGTCTGAATCAATGTTACCCAAAATCTACTGCATGCCCTGGTGTCTTCAGAGTTAGAGAATTACATGAGAGCCTTGTCTTTTTGTTTCAGTTTTTTTTTGTTGGTGTAGTTGGAGTACATAAACATCTTGGGAGTGTTCAGAATAAGTACTGAGCTAACATTTCAGGGGTGGAAATGGGAGCTGTGCTTCACAGAATCCGGGGTGGGTCAGGTTGGAAGGGACAACAGTCACTCATCTGGTCCTGCCTCCCTGCTCAAGGAGGGTTGTCCCAGGGCACAGGGCACAGGACTGTGTCCAGAGGAATATCCCCAGGGAGGAGATTCCGCAGCCTCTCTGGACAAGCTGTTCAGTGCTCGGTCCCTGCACAGGGAAGTTCTTCCTGATGTTCAGGGGGAATTTCCCAGGCATTGCTTCCGGCCTGTTCCTCTGGCGCCATTGCTGGGCCCCACAGAGCAGAGCCCGGGCCCTGCTCGGAGCCCTCCCTGCAGCGAGGGGCACCCAGGGCTGAGGGCCTCTCTCAGCTGGGGCTCCTCTCAAGGCTGACCAGCCCCAGCTCCCTCAGCCTTTCCTGGGCAGGGAGATGCTCCAGGCCCTTGCTCACCTCCACAGGCTTTGCTGGACTCACTCCAGGAGCTCCGTGTCCCTCCTGTGCTGAGGAGCCCAGAGCTGGACACAGTGCTCCAGAGGTGCCTCCCAGGACTGGGCAGAGGGGCAGGATCACTCCCTGACCTGCTGGCAATGCCCTTCCGAGTGCACTCCAGAATCCCACTGGCCTCCTTGTCCCCAGGACACTCTGCTGGCTCAGGGACAGCTGTTTGTCCCCCAGGACCTCCAGGTCCTTCTCTGCAGAGCTGTGTTCCAGCACATCACCCAGGCCTGTGCTGGTGCTTGGGCTTATTCCTGCCCAGGATTCTGCATTTGCCTTTGTTGAATGAAGGTTCTGGTCTGGTACTTGCATGTTCCAATCTGCAGCTCAGAAAAACTCTTCATCCCCTGATAAGGTCATAGATAGATAGAAAATCAGCATAGTGAGCTTGTTCATTGCTGTTTAGAAATGCCTAAACATGATCCTGAGTCTGCACTACCTCAGACTTTTCATACTTGCTGAATTTATGTCAAGTGATAGGAATTTTGTTTTGTTTCTCATCCAGGTTTTTTGTCACTAGTAGAAAGTTTTAAACTTTTCTTTAGTCACCTCATTAGTATTTATTTGCGTAGTAATATGGAACAGCTGGTAGCTCACACCATTATTCTGAGACAGTTACATTAGCAAAACTTTCTATTTTGAGTGTGCTAAATGGTAAACAATTATGGGTTAGAAAAATGTTCTAATCTTTGATCGGTAGTTTGACGCCAGTGATACAGATTGTCTGATTGCTGTTTTGGAAAATGGGATATGGGACTTGACGATGTAAAACACATTTTACTAATGCTGCTTTTTTGGCTTTAGTGTCACAGTGGCTTCAGCATTCCGCCTCTCTCTGAAACCAAAAGTTAGTGACAGTATGACTCATATGATGGTGGACTTCGCTCTGGAAAAGCGCATGCTCCAAGCTGTGAAGTTTTTGCCAGGTAAAAACTGTATCCAGTGAGTTTAATTTGTTGCTATGTGAACAACTTGCTGTATTTAAACCAATTAAACAAAAGAAAACCACACCTCTTGCACTCTAATAAGCAAATTTTTCAGAGTACCTAAACTCATTCTCACTCACTGTGAGTTATTTAACTGTATGTTAAATTGAATACCTTGAGGATGAGAGTTTTCTAGTTTTATTGCATTAATTTCTACATAAGACAGCATTTTGGAAAATGACATTGATCTCAGAGAAGTGAGAGTGAGTCTTTCAGACCATGTTTTTTCCTGAGTTGTCAGTTCCTCTGTACTCTGTGAGTCACCTGAGGCTTCTCAGGACTGTCCCTGCCAGCTTGATGCTGAGTGACACCCCAAAGTCCTGCTCATGTGCAGGAGTGTTATGTGTGGAACTCTGAACTAATACATTGCTTACAGGAGTGGTGAAATGGTCTGAAATACAGGAGAGGGACAGTCTACCAGTACAGTGATATTGCCATATTACAAAATGTGTGTTAACGCTTCTATTCCTGTTTGACAGTAAACCTGGGTGCATTAGACCGGTGTGTCTTTCATGCCTTTTTATTCCTACTGCTTTTCTATTTAAAACACTTTGCCCTTGGCTGTTACTGAGAATATATTGACAAGAAGACTGCTGGCAGGGATGTAAAATTGTTTCATCTCTAGGTCATCAATCCAAATCTGTTTACGGCCTTGGCAGCATCACTTTTCATTTCTGCCCCGTGTGTTGCCGAGACAGTATGTGGTAGCAGGTGTAGTAAATGACCAGTTTTATTCCTACTAGTTAGCTAGCAGTGTCCAGGCAGAAATTCACCTTCTAGTCTCGAACTCTGAGTCTCAGTCGTTGCTCTGCATTCCACAGCTAAGGGAGCAGTGCATGTGTTTCACAGGAATGGGAGTGTAAAGATCTAACAGCAACTGTGAACCAAGTTGTGCATATAGATAAAGGTATTATGTAGTATGACCCATCTAATATCTTATTATTTAGTATGACCCATCTTAATTCCTTGTCAAATACATAGGAATTTAAACTGGGCCTCTGAATTGTAAGCAGGAAAATTGACTGTCTGGATATCAATCGTGCTTTTTCTGCTATGATGCCAAACATCCAAATTAGAGAGACCAAAACCTCAAACGGTTGCAGGCAAATTTGCACTGAGCAAATTGTCATACACAATGAAATACTAATGTTCTAGTGTGGGAAGTTGACAGCAGGTTTGGTGTTGTGGTTATTTGAATACTGCTTGCCAGAGTGATGCTGAAGACTTGGTCACCCCGAGCAGGTGGAAGACTTTTTACCTGGTATCTTATACCATGATAAAAATAATTGGGGTAGTTAGGTAAACTTAGGGACACATGCTGAAATAACTGTCCTAATCTTAATTTTTCTTTGGAGGAATCTTCTCAAATTATTATTGGATGACTTTAAAGCTTGATTGATATGTGTGTAATTAACACTTGAGACTTTTTTGTAGTTTAACCCCCAGCAGGCACCACACAGGTGAGACAGGGAAGAGAATAAGGAGGGTAAGAGTGAGAAAAATTGTGGATTGAGATAAAAACGGTTTAATAGGTAAAGCAAAAGCTGTGTGGCTTTATTTGCTGCTTACCATGGGCTGGTAGCTGTTCATCCATCCCCAGGAGAGCTCCATTCCCTATCGTGGAGGCTTGGGAAGACAAGATGCTGTCACTGAATATCGCCCCCTTCCCTTCCTTCTCCCTATTATTTTTTACTCTGAGCATGACATCCTATGGTCTGGAATATCCTAGGGCCAGTGGGGTCAGCTGGCCTGACCATCAGCCATTTTAAACCTATAACCCCCTGTTTCAGTGTAAGTTCCTTCTTGGCTTAAACTACAGGGATGTGTGAGGGTAAAAGGGTTTGTTTTAGTAGTGCTGGGTTAAAATATTGGAACAGATCATGAAGATAAAAGTGTGAAGGTAGTGAAGCAAATTAGGCTTTCTGCTTCTGGTGGACCTGCTGTAGCTAGGAGGGGTTTGTGTCTAGGTAGTGAAATTACACATCTCTGAGTGACTCAGCCATAGATAATGTGAAGCTGATTGTCATCAGTCATTGTGGAGGGGAATTATGGTGAACAATCTGTTAAAGAAAAAGTTGTTCCCACTTCATAAAGGTGACCTGTGTGAAAGTGGGACTTGGTTGTGGGGACCTCTGCAGAGCAGCACAGTTAAGGGTTTGAGTGTTCAGAAAAGAGATGGCTTTTGACAGACAAAATATGCAGGTCTATCAGTTCCACAGATGCATCAGTATTGTACTTTTTTGATGTTCCTGCTTGATACACTGACTTGCAGGCCGCCTTTATATCTGTTTCAAGTTATTGTTGATGCTGAAACAAAGGAAAAGGGTTTTGCAGACCCATCCTCCAAAAAATGAAAACAATAAAACCTCCTTTTCATTTCCTACATCAAAAGTCTTCCTTGCATGTCCTTTAGACACTACAAATAGTATGTAAATGCCTTCTTTTTCAGAACTTTTTGTCCAGAGACTTAAGTGCTCTTTGATTTCATGGAAATAGAATTCTGTTGTCTATAAACAAAACTTCAGTCTTTAGTGGGCTTTAGGAATTGTTTCCCCTCCTTTCAAGACAAAGGAGTGAAAAGAAAAGAAAACTGGGTGACTGATGAGAAGCTAGTGGAAAATATTAGTGTCTGTAGTGATATAAGTGTCAGTAGTGAAATAAATATAAGTGAGGTTGTGTGAGGGATGCAGCTGAACTTACCTTCCAAAGACTTAGAAACAGAAGTTCACTTCCGAATATTCTTCCTGTGTGGTGTTTATTCCAAATGTAGGTTCATAATTTTAAGTCTACTCTACTTGAGCCTTCTCTTCTTTAAACTGACCTGTGTGCTCGTCTTTCTGCAGTCCCTAAAGCTCCAGAGATAGATGTGGCAGCATGTCTGGTTGCTGACAACTGCATAACAATATCGTGGAGAATGCCTGAGGAGGACAGCAGAATTGATCATTTCGTGCTAGAGTACAGGAAAACCAACTTTGATGGGCTCCCTCGACTAAAAGGTGAACAGCGCTGGGAGCTGGTTGACTACATTAAAGCTACTCAATACACATTATCAGGTAAAAGGTTTTTATACTTCAAACCCAAGAATATTGATGTGACACTCTTTACACTTGGAAGTATTGCAAAATGCCCCTTTTTCTGCATGTAATGAAGCTGCCGTTACATTAACTTAGTCTTCGGTTGGGTCTTTCATTTTTGGCTGGAAGGTTTTGCAAAACCTTGTGTGCTAAATAAAGTTCACACTGGTATTCAAGCATGTTTTTTGCAGATTGACATAAATGCAAGACAGCTACATGAGGGTAGATCTTAGTCTTCTAGGAGTTGTCAGTAATCAACATGATTTCAAGTTTCTAAACATTCACTTTGTAGGTCTGAAATTTGATACAAAATACATGAACCTTAGAGTACAAGCTTGCAACAAAGCCGTGGCAGGTGAATACTCTGACCCTGTGACTCTAGAAACCAAAGGTAAAATTTTAAAAACTCTTAAACCTTATCTGTGGTGAAAACCGTCCACTTAAACTCCTCTGCCTTCATACATGAACCTGTATGTTCAGTCTGCTTTGCATGAGAACTGCTGAAACATGTCCTAAGTGGAAAGGAAAACAATTGTAAAGGATTAAGAAGCTTATGGGTACAAAGCTGCCTTTTGGCATTCAGACCCTGGAAAAATGGGGCAGTTAATGTCACTTTCTCCAAAAGCTTGGCACTGGTTTCTTTGAACTGTGGAGTGACAGTCCCATGTGCTGCTGCATGATGCCAACATACAGCAAGGAGGAAGATGAATGTTGTGGATGACTCTTACGGCATCTAAGCAGTTGGTGTGATTATCCTGTTATTAGTGACAGACACAGCTTTCTGAAGCTAGAAGTTGCTGGAAGGGGTTTTCTTGACTTTGTAGCTGCAGTTTCTAATCACTTAAAAATACTTAAAATTGTCAATACTTAAAGTTGGCACCTTCAAATTGCTGAAGGTGTATGGTCATCATGTTAGAATTCAGTTGATCTGAGAATTGTTAGGTTGTCTTCCTAACATCACTGTGTAAATCAACTGAAAGAGAAATTTCTTGGAAGGGATATTTTGTGACAGAACACAAGTCGTAACAATTAAGGTGAGCGCAATCCTGAGGCTTGATTTACAGCCTGGTCTGGTGTAAAGGGCAAAGTGACAGGTATCAACTATATAAATTTATAGAAGTATAAATTCTGTTCCTTTTGAATGTTACTTCATTAGATAACGCTATATACAATTTGAATGAGCTGAGGGGCATTCTGGTAACTTTTCTAAAATTATTTTAATACTCTTAAGCAACAGTTATTGTCAGAGACATAGTATCCATTTAATAGTCACATAATTCCCTACTTCAGCACCAGAAAAGTAATTCTGATTTTGATTGTTTGGGCAGTTACCATGCTTCCCATATTATTTTCATTATTCCTGAGTTAATAGTTAATTCACTTTCCTTAATAATCAACCCACAGAAGATCAGTTTCCTTGTCCATGTGCTTAACCTGACTGTTGTTTACAGTTGGGCATTTTTGAGCTCTCAACTCTTTAAAATATCAAGTATATGCTCTTTCAGGGTCGGACTGTAGTATCTGGTGGTATTAGGACATTTACAGAACAGTCTGTGAATATATTTAGGAAATTCAGCCTGTTGTATTAGCTTTTTGATTGCAACTGTCAGACTGACAAGCTGGTGTTTCCGTTATGTTCAGTAAAACTCTGCTACAATTTTTCTACTGCTTGTATCATTTTCTGTGAATAACCACCACTGGGAGAGGGCACTGTACCATTTCACTGATTTCTATTTTGTCTTGACCAGCATTTGTGTTCGGTTTGGACAGTACTTCCTCTCACCTGAACCTGAAAGTTGAAGACACCTATGTTGAATGGGATCCTACTGGAGGCAAAGGCCAAGAAAAAATAAAAGGGAAGGAAAATAAAAACAGGTAAAAACTGTTTTGTTAGTATCTGGGATATCTCATTTGGCAATTAAAGCAAGAGGGCGGGGGGAATTAAAGCACTTGAGGACAGTGGGACATGAAAAGAATTTTCTTTCAGAAATGTTTCTCTGGAAGAAATTTTAATTTTTTTATTTTCCTTCCTCTGTCACACAGCTGTAGAGGCTAGAATTGTGCCACAATTGTTAAATAATACTTACTTATTTTAAAAATGCATTTGTTAGGGTATAATTCAGTGTACTGAGCTAAAGTGTAGGTGTGGTGGATTGACCTTGGCTACCCACCAGGAGCCCACCTACCTGTTCTATGGTTTCTCCTTCTGGTACCAAAACCTTGCCACATAAGTCCAGGACAGTAGATAAGGTAAATGTGAACAGGCAGCTGATGTAATTCTGTGTTTAGCAGTGTTGCAGGTCGGTTCTGGTGAAGAGACAGCATTTCTACTATTAAAAAAAAAAAAAGGAAAGACCTGACTGCCTTGTCCTGTTGAGAAAGAAAAGGTTAAATAAAATATGTACTATATATAGGTGATGTGTGAATTTATCTTAAACCCTCATTGGAAGGGAAAAGGTACTGATAAAACAGCCAAAAAAGGTAATTCATAATGAAACATAACTGTTGTGGAAGTGGCAGCTCTAAACATACTGTTTTCATCCAGGAAAAGCACTTAACTTCAGCAGAGCTCTTGGTAGAGTGTTAGATGTCTGCTGTTCGAAGTCACAGGATAAATACTGTGGAAAGAACATTTAACTCTGTCTATTCTGGCTGAGCCTTGACTATATCCAAGGATGAAGAATGTGTGGATGAAGAATGTGTTAACTTGCTAGCCCTCTATTCCAGGCCACTTTTATGGGAGGGGAGGAATATCCTGGTACCTGAGTGGAAATCCCTGTGGTGCAGTGAGTCCTGGGTGCCTCTCACCCATCGGTGTGACCCTCTCTGAGGAAAGCCTGGCTTGATCTTCCCTGCTCCCCTTCCCTGTTACCTCGTTAAAGACAGCAGTTGATTCTTGTCTTCCTCTGGCTGTCTTTCTGTGCCTCAGACCCTTAATTGTGGTGTTGGCTCTCCCGGGGACTTGCTCTGGTATGTCAGGGTGTAAATCCAAGGAGCCCAGGCCTTGGACACAGGAGGGCTTCCCGGTCAGTCTGACAGCTGCCAGAAAGAGAGGAGGAATCACTTGCCTTGAGCTCCTGATCATTGTGTTGTGGCTACGGGCTGGGTCTGGCTGATTGCCTCTGCCACGAGGGTGCGGGGCACTATTATTGTCAGCTTCTGCTTCCCAAACTCTCAGTGGCTTTTCTGCAGAGTTGTGTTTCCCTCAGGTGTCCCTCAGCCTGTCCTGCTGTGTGGATTTCCCTCACCTGGAGATCTGTGAGCCTGTTCAACTGGATCTGTGCAGAGCCCATGGCCCCACTCCCACTCTGTACCTCACCTCTTGGGCTTTGGGGGTACTTGGTGGGAATGGGTCCACACAACTGGCTACTCCCTCAGCCACAATTTATTGGCTTTACACATGCACAGCTTGAGGTAATTTATGAACAAATACATTCTCCATAGGCATATATTGCTAGAAGCATGATAGAATAACTTCTATTGGCATTTAAAAAATGAGGATAATTTACTGTAGTAATAGAACAGCTCTTTAATGACTACTTATTTCTGTCGACAGTGGCCAGAATCCTCTGCTGAAGAGCAATAGAAGGTGATAATATACGTCTTATCCCTAGGATCTAGCACCTAGTTTTGTTGAGAATCTGTGCTACTTTCCTGTGCTTGATGTCATGAGAAACAAATCTAATAGCCTTTATCAGTAACAGTGCACATGCACATTTAGAAGTTACTTTGCAGTTTAATTTGGATTCACAGAGATTATGTATATATTCTCCAGTGACTGGAAGAGGGTCTTTCTGGAAGGATTCATCCTAATGTGTATGAAACCTAATTTGCAATGGTTGGAAGGGCATCATGTATTCTAATATTAATCCAAAGATCCCTGTTATTTACAGACATATTGATGCTTTCTTAACCCCCCTGGCATGTTTTTTACAAATATGGTAAGGATCTTCTTTCTGAGAACTTAAAATTTTTTTTTCTTATTTTTGAATCTGAAAACCTCTTTGCTTCTGAACTCGTGCTGTATCTGTTACTAGACATCAGAGGGTAAGAAGTAAGTGTTACTACGTATTTGAAGAGGATGAAGCATGATAGCATGTGTTAAAAGCTTCCTGGCCATTCTAATTGCAGAACCAATTGTTTGAATGAGAAGTACTCTTTTTTGAGTGAAGTTAGGTAAAATATTCTCCTATTCCTTGTGCAGTTGTGGTTTTTTAGTGTCAAATTTTTCACTGTTTTTCTAGTGAAACACCTTTTTGAGAAATTACTTCTCCCATTTTTGGTCTCTTGCTCTCTTTTTCTTGTTTAGAAGTTGTGGGACCGAAATAAATGCCCAGGATCCTAATTTCTTACAAGTTTTACTCCCCTGTATTTATCTATCATGTGGATCTATCTCTAATTCAAAATCAGGAGTAAAGAAAAGCTTATGTAAAAAGCAAAATAAACTACTGACATGAAGTGTCAGTAGTTCTGCTACACAAAGTATAGCAATTTCTGCTGAACTTAGTTTTAAAATCCTGGAGATGTTCTTGCTTGCTCAGCTCAGGGAATTTTATACCTTGGCCTCTTTGTAACTGTCAACAGAGAACTTCCCTGGTTCTTGGCTCTGCTTTGGTAGGACATGGTCACATGTTCAACTTTGCACCTCAGACTGACCTTTTCTATAGGGGATTTAGATCAGCTTTGTTCTTCTAGGAGACTTTTGTTCCCTCTTAAAAACATCTGTGAGATGTCTGCATTAGAGGGGGAATTTGGAGCTGGCTCCATGGGAAGTGGGGGAAAAAAAATGCAGTGTAGTTACTTTAAACAACAAATGTGCAGTTTTTAAGGGTTGGAAATACACGATGGCGGCAAAATTTATTAGACCAGAAAAAAAGCCTCTCAATAATTTCTGATCTCCTTCCTTGACCTTTCTTCTCCAGAGGAGAACACATCTTGCTTGGATTATGTTCTGTTTGCTGAAATGGATGAGAAAACAGGGACTAATTGCAGTGCTGTAGGCAACAATCCTAAACCATGAGACAAGAATATCTGGCCACTGAATAGACGAAGAAACGTGTCAGTTACTGGCTGATAAGGACAGTACTCTACTGGAAAATGGGCATGAAACTGACTTCCTGCTATGAAATTTGCTGCCTTCCATTGGAAGGGAGACTTAAGCACTGTGGAGGAAAAAAAACCTGAGCAACTGTTTCTTTGAAGCTCTTATGTCAAATAGTCAATGCAATTTTCTGAACTGATAAAGGCTATTACATTTTGAGAGGACAAAGCACATGCAGTGGCCATTTACAGACTTAAGCAAAATAAATGATACCAGGAAGCTTTTAATGCTTTCTTAACCTTGAGAAAATTCTAGCGAAGTGCCTGCATTTTTCTTACTGTGATTCTCTAAATGGCCACATTGCTACATTGCTTTCTGCATAACCCATTTGTACTGGGTGTAATAGAAAATTTTCAGCAGCATTTGTTGGGAATGTGAGTGAATGATGTCCGATGCAGATGAAGCAGGATGGAATCTGCGGAGTGCCTCCCTCTGAAATTATGCTTTAATTATTTGCTTTACTCTTGTTTTGGTTTTGTTTTTTTTTCATGCTATCACTTGCTAACTTTTTCCTTTGGTAAGTAAACTGCAGCATCCCCCATGCTTACAAAATCCAAAAACACTTGATGTGGTTCACCTGCACAATATACACTTAGCCCCTTCATGTAGCTCATGTGAGTAATTTGGAAGCATAATTGTCTTCTCTGACATGCTAAATGGTGGCGCTCAAGTAAACAGCTTTTTCACCCGTGAATTTTTTTTTGTAGCTTTCTGTAAGTGGAATGGAAAAAAACTTGGTCATGAACTAGATTTTAGCATACTTACATATAACATCTTAATATCACTTAGCTTTTGATTCCCAAGTGATTTTTATTTTCATGATGGTATTAGGCAAAAGGGACATTTCCTAACCTTTTCTGAAATGGTTTTTGAGAATAATGAATGAATTGGAAAGAAAACAAGATGAACTTCACTGTATTAATGGACATAAAAGTATCAAGTAGCTTTACCAAGTTGTAACTGAAGGAGAAGTTGGAGAGAAAACTCTTCTGTGGGTGGTATTTCTTCCAAAGCTAATGTGTGATATACTCCAGAGGATAAGAAATTGAAAATGATTTCTTAACTGTGTTTCAGAGACTGACGTACTTTCGGGGGGGTTTTGTCAATGAAATTAAACTGTAAACTGCACAGCTGTTTCTGAGAAGTTAGAATTCTCTTCTACTGATTGCCTTTAAAATAGTAATCAGATGTGATTCTCTGTCTACTGAGGAATATTACAAATAGCCTTCCCTTGGTTTAATGGTTAAATTATTTGTAATTATTTCTGAGGGCCTAACTGAGGTAAAAAAAGTTTGAAAACCTCATTAGGTTAAAATTACTCTTTATACAAGTGATGGCTCATTAGAATGTTCTCCATCCTGAACTGTTTCAATCAAACCACATGCCACACATCTGCTTTTTCCCCCCCTCTGTTTCCATTCCCAGCTGCCTCTGAACTAGTTTTTTATAACATTCTATATGTTTTGTTTCTGTCTGTCACCTCTTCCGTCTCAGCCCTTGTGCATGCGTGCTCTTAGAGGCATGAACTAATGTGTAATTTCAAGAGTGTTTGTATGTGTCTCTGGCACCTGATGGACTCGGGGACACCTGAGTGTACATTTCTGTAGCTGTATCCAAATTTTGAGTGGTTTATCTCTCCTTTAGAAGCAACACAGTGTCTCCGAAGAGATCCACTAACAGCCCAAGAGCCTCAGCGAGAGGTGGCCGGGATCGCTTTGCTGGTGAATCCTACACAGTGCTGGGTGAGTTGAACTTGTGTGCTCCATTAGGAAAGGGCAGATCAGGCAAGAATTAGAGGAAAAGTTTCTGATTGTTCAGGGCTGTGTACTCAGCACTGTCCTGCCCAGAGCAGTTTGCCCATATAACACCAGAATCTCATGTCTTCAACTCTTCTCTGTATTACAAAGCTCTTAGTGACTGACATTCGCTGCTTTTAAACATAAACTGGTGTTAAACCGGTTGAAATGAACGTAGGTAAATACAGTCTCATTATTCTGTTTTATATTTATATTCTATTGTACAATTTTCTTATTCCTTATAGTTAATTTTTTTTTTTTAATTTCTTTGCCTTAAAATAAAATACAGAAGACATCACTGGTGCCTATTAGGAAGGCAGCACTGTAAGGTACATTCAATTGTAATTAATTTCACTCATTTGTAATTAAATGTATTTCTTTTGGTAGGAGACACAGCTGTTGAAAGTGGACAGCATTACTGGGAAGTGAGAGCCCAGAAGGACTGCAAATCCTACAGCGTGGGAGTAACGTACAGAAACCCAGGGAAGTTTGACCAGCTGGGAAAGACTAATTCCAGCTGGTGCATTCATATCAACAACTGGCTGCAAACCACATTCTCTGCAAAGCATAACAATAAAGCAAAGACTCTAGATATACCTGTCCCAGACAGAATAGGAGTATACTGCGACTTCGATGGAGGTAAAGTACACCCTTAGGAGATTTAGCAAAAAGAGTTAGTTATTATTTCTGTTGAGCTGGAGCAGTACAAGGCTGAAGAAGTGCATGACTTCCAGGCTGATCCAGTCTTGTATGACTCTAAGTGCTTGTCATGTCAAATGACCTGAGTTCATCTGTGTGACAAAGCTACTGAAAATAGTGAATTTTCACTCTTTTGGACTGCACTTAGTGCATCCTGAAAACGAATCAGTTTTTTTGTACAAGTTAGACAGCAACAGCATCATAGCTTAAACTATGTTTAAGCTGAATTTCAACTTGTTTCCTCTCTCTCTCTCTTAGGTCAGCTCTCCTTTTATAACGCAAACTCAAAGGCGCTGTTACACACCTTCAGAACAAAGTTCACCCAACCATTGCTACCAGGCTTCATGGTCAGTATTGATAAAACTTTACAATTTCTAGCATTGTATCCCGATTTAATTGGTTTTTTTTAAAGAAGGAAACTGGAAGCACTTGGTTTGGCTGACTAGTAATTTTTAAAAGTGTTTAACTGTTTTCCTTTGGATTTCATGTGGTGCTTACAGTAGAACCCCACAGGACTCTGAACCTGGATATCTCAGCTATGTAAACAGAAGTCATTAAGTTTGTGTTTAGGAAATTAATAGCACATTGCAATGGCTGATGAGCCTGCTGCAATAATTGAACCAAACTGGTGGAGTCCAGGATGCTCTGAGCCATCAGAGCAGGTGTCATAGGACAGAACAACACCAGAAGCTTCCCAGTGAAAAAAAGTATCCAGCTTTTACTTTAAAAGCTCAGTGGGATTTTCTTGCCAGTCAGTTCAGTGCTCTCCTTTTTGTGGCTCTAAGCTAATTGGCAACAACTTTCTGCAGCGTTAAAGGCTCAAACCTTGCCCAAAATGCACAGGAGAAGGATTAGTTACTGAGTATTAGTTTTCCTTTAATGATTTAAGTCATTTGTTTAGCTAAATTTGGAGACCTCAGCTGTGTTGTAAGGTGCCATCAAGTGTATCATGCTTTAGGAGCAGGGTGTGTAGGCCTGGGATTTTCACAGGTCTAGATTTTTTTCATGACTGTTTATTTGCCTTGCTGATCCTTTTCAGCCTAGGGGGACAAGGATAGCTTTAGAACTATTGGGATACATGTGTTTGCCATCCCCTAGCATAGCAAAGGCTGACTCATATAAATTCAGTTTCCAAGTCATCTGGGGAAACAGTTTCTTGCCAAAATTCAGGCTATCCCTTTGCACCTCACACAGCCAGCCCCTCGCAGTGAGTGACAGCAGCCTTACTGACTGAACAGGACAAGTAAAAATGACAAACTACTTAATTACAGTTCTCAAACTTATTTATAAACATGAAAATACAGCATTCTTTCATATGTAGAATACAAGTCACTGGCACCTGTGCCCCTGAAGCTTCTCAAAAAATTTTTTTTGTAATATGTTTATGCTGACATAATTTTAGCATGGCATGGCAGAAGTAAGTACTGCTTTCAGGCACTGGGGCATAGTGAGAGAGTTGCTTTCCATTGTCACTCTTTCCTGCTGGCACATTGCTCTTCAAAGAATTTTTTTAGTTAGGAGCAAATGGTTTGAGTAGTAGGTCTTAGTTACAAACTTAGTTATGAAGCATAGTATGTGAAGCATCTTAGACTTCAAGGACTTAAAAATTAGGATGTCTGTGATTAGAATGGTTTACGGAGTGCTGTAACAGAAGACACACAGCTGTGTTTGTGCTAGTTAGTTGTGGGATGGGAGGACAGAGATGTGTTTGGTTCATAATGCAGATTCTTTTCTTTTCCCCCACAGATCTGGTGTGGTGGGCTCACAGTGAGTACTGGATTGCAGGTGCCAAGTGCTGTGAAAACTCTTCAGAAGAGTGAAAATGGATTGGGTGGTTCAACAAGCAGCCTAAACAATGTTGCCTAGTAATGTCTCTTCGACACTTCTGTTGCTGAATGTTTTTGTTTTTCTGTGTAGCTACTATTCACAGAAGCTTGTGAGCATTGGATTTTGCTGGGTTTGCTACCTTCTGCTGTTTAGGGCCTGGGTGCTGATAGTGCAAAGGTTTGGGACTAAAGTGTTAGGAACCAGTACTGGGAATCCAGAAAAATGTCAGAAAGCTGAACTGTTGCCTACTTAAAAAAAAAAAAAAAAAAAAAAAAAAAAAAAAAGAAGAAATCAAGAGCTGTAGTTATGTACTTTTCTAATACTGTATTCAAGCATTTTGTTATGGACTTGAATATTAATTTTGTTACAAATACTATTTTTCTATGAAGAATATAGCAAATACCAGTTTTTAGCTCTCCTAATGCAAATTACTTCACTGTGTATTTTATTATTACTAGGCTTCCCACTAGAAGTTGTGATTCCGACATGCATTTTGAAAACAGACTGATTTGCTGGTCTAGCCTGGGAAAATATCACAGCAGCATGATTTCAGAAGGAT
>VYZQ01049492.1:32629-75981 GCA_013400655.1 Mystacornis crossleyi | reverse complement strand
GGTGAAGGCCATGGCCTGCGGCAGAGCTGGACCATGGCCCAGCCTGGCCTCCCACCAGGCCTGCACCTGGGCTCGCGTTGGCAGGGCCCAGCCGGGCCCCGCCGGGCCGGCCCAGCCCCACCCCGGGGGCTGAGCGGGCCCTCTGTTACCTCTGTCTTCGCCGGAAGAGCAAGAGAGAGATTTCTGCCCTTCAAACCACTACACAAGTCTAGAAAAATTATCATAGTCTTCTGGTTTACATTTCTTTTAGTACATCCTTGTACTTAATACCATTTCACTTAAGGTGTTGGTATCCCTGCTTCTCTGTGGTGTTAGGAGATTTTTTTAATGGGTATGTTAAAAGTAGAGGTGTTGCACGTGATGAAGGACAAAATTGAATCCAAGATTATTTAATCAATTAAGTGTAATCTGGAAATACATATTAGATTAATTTCTACAGGCTAAAGATATCAGTGGCAAGCAGCTTTTTCCTTCTTTTTCTCTTCCTTTTTTTTTTTTTTTAATTAGAAAAAGCAGGAGACATTGAAATGGTCTGTGACTATTTCACTAAAGAACTTGAGTGAAGAGGGGTGTCACTCTGGACCTGACCAGGCAATTTTTTTACCCATAGCTGTGAAGGAATTCAAGAAACTGAGAATAAAGTTGTGTGGTAGCACAATGATACAAAATCATCTCCCCATTGCTTTGTGTCTCAGTGATAATTTCTGTATCATTCAGAGGAGAAGCTGATATACTGATACAAAACATTTCAAGGGGGGAAATTGAAAGGTTCTTCACATGCTGATTGATTTTTTTTTTTTTTTTTTTAATCAGCCAGAATTTAATTCGCTTTATTTATAGAAATATGAAAGCCTGTTACATAGTGCAGTGCTCAATGTTTGGTGAGATTGTTATTTGCCCCACAAAAGAAGGTTTTGGAGTAATCACTTTTGTATTAGTGGTGTTGCTATTTAAGGACTTAGGAACACCAAGTTTGGTAGAAGAATAATTTTAGAGAATAGTTTGAGAATGCAGGATAGTGTGCAAGGAACAAGCCTAATCCAAGCATGGCTTACAACCTTTATTTTTTGTTTTATTTTACAGTTTGAAGGACAAAACTTAAGACAAAGAAAGAAGGTGTTTGGAATTGCTTGTGGTTGCTGGTCTTCAAGCTCTTAGAAATTTTTGATTCATTTGTGCTTAAGTCTGATTAAAAAAGTAAAAATGGGGAATGGTGTGAGCTCATAATAAGCATTTAGCATTCAGTTTTGGTTTCTCTAATCTTTAGCCTCCTCTGCCTCCTGCCTCTGTCATTTTCAGGTGGGCCTTTTTAGAACTGCTGAGAAGATGGGGTTCCAGTGGCTAAAGATCATAAACAAGGACCCCCGCTTGGATGGCATGAATGACCTGTCTGGGATGGAAATTCCCTTGCACTACATATTCAAACTGGCATCCCATGCCATTCACCTGGTGGTCTTCTATGAGAGGAGTGGCAATTTCCTCTGGCACGGACCCCTGAGACTCAAGCAACACATGGACAGAAAGTTTGTGCCTTTCCGGAAACTCCACTTCGGTCGTTACCCTGGAGCATATGAAAAGTGAGTCCACAACAGGGAAAGGAGAAAGTCATCATGCGACCCGCAAAATTACTTGCTTTGTGTGTAAAACTGCTCTCCTTCCTGAAGCCAGGTTATAACATTCAGCTCATGTATGATTTAGACCCCGAAGTGCAGGCTTTGAGAACATAATTTCTGAGAAAATGAGAAAAATATTGAGACATTTTACAGGTCAAAATAAATCTGTTTAACTTTTTTCCTTAATTTGATCCCGTTCTTTTGTCCTATTAAGATGTGGAATCTGTATGGCTTATGTGCCTACACATTTGAACTGTGTAAGCTGTTAAATAATCCCACTTCAATCATTATGAAGGCTGAACAGTTTTTAATTTTTAAAAGCAAATAGCCTCAAAGTACAGGATAAAATTTGATTCTTTAATGCATCTCATACTTAAACAACCAAATAGGCTGAATTTTAAAAAAGAGTGAACAACATCTCTGAACAAATTCAAGTCATGATTCAGTAAAGCAGTCAGTGATCTGACTAACTTGGGATTTGAACGTGTAGGAATTCTTTTTAAACAAAATTTTGAAATGTATGGGGAATTTGTTGAAGCTCTTGTTGCTTTTTTTTGTTTACAGTTGGTTTTGGCTATTTTGGACAGCAGAATCACTGCAGGTAGTGTGCATTAAGACTATAACCTGAGTTAAAGGAAAAATCGCCATGTAGTTTGTAAAGGAATCAAATGGGTAATGTATTATCTTTCTTTCTATGCAGGCCAGAACTTCTGCTTGTTTCCATTGATGACTTAAAAGTTCAAATTCCAAAAAACCCGTCCAGTTTTCTACAGGAGATGTCCCACTCTAGATTTCTTGAATGTAGGTACAGAGAAGCTCGGGCTTTCTTTCAGGTTAGTGGTAACTGGGTGGTGTCTCTGGGATGAAATGTATATTTTCACTAATTGACCAAAACCTAAGAACAGCTCACTGGTGTTTTTTGACCTAAATGGGACTGTTCACATGCACAAAGCTAAATGCAGCCCTTGATTCTCTTTCAAAGAGCTTACTAAGTGGTGATGAAAGCAAAACTTTACCTGGAGATCATGGCTTTTTTTTTTTTATATTCCACTTGTGAGCACCTTTTTTTCCAAGAAGGAACCAACATATCCATAGTTCTTACACACCCTTACTGTTCAATGGATCTCGTGTGAATAAAACTCAGATCTTCGGTATCTTCATGGCTGAAAGCTTTCCTTATGGCAATCCTAACGTTTTGAGTAGTGTTTCATTTTACGTTTTTTGAACCATGTCCTGCAGTTCCATATACCTCATTTGGCTTATTTGAAATGGTCACATTCCAAAGTGACTTATTTAGCTGCTTTTCTGCTTTTCTGTCTAAGCTAATGTTTTCACCACTATTCAGAGCATTATTTTTAGAATTTTTCTACCTGATTTAGCAGATAGAAAAGTCTTTGCTGCATTGTGGGGGAGCATTTTGTCCTAACTTGATAAAGGCACGAGATATAAACTGACCAAGACTTCACAGTTAATACTATGGAGTTAGAGTCAGGCCACTGAATGTGAGCCATCTCTGAGTTCATGGAAGGAGGAAAGACACTGGAGGCTCCATTCCTCAGTCATTTAGGTGCTGGGGAAAGGGAGGACCACTCCTGCTCATGCTGGGGAAAGGGAGGACCACTCCTGCTCAGTCTGGTAGGCTGTAGATCCCTTTTTGTGTAGCAGGAGGGTCACAAGGGCATCCATGTGTTGTCGCTTCACATATGAGAGACAGAAAAGTATGTTCCACTTCGGCCTCCAAGCAGTAATCACCACAAGGAGAGAAAATGTGCCCCTAAGTATTTCTTGAACTTTGCTGGAACTTTAACACTGAGATAAGCAGCTGGCACCTGTTTTGAAAAGTTCATTTTGGCTGCTTGTTGCCCAAGAGCTCTTAAAGGACTCCATCACAAAGCCAAGTGGTTGTTCCTTTGTTAGAATTGGTAATGTTTGCCTAGCTTCTCGTGCTGGTTTCGGCTTTGCGTGGATGGCAGACCTTGCTACAGTTGTGTATAGAAGATTTTTGTGCTGGCACTGTTTCTTCTCCTTGGCAGTTTTCCTTAAAACTCAACACCCAGTTCTGACACTTGGTGGCGCCAAATAAATTAATAATGGAATTCTGGATGTTGGAGAAGCCTTGATGTGCTGGCAGGGACTGATTCTGTCCCTGTGTTCCACTTGGACTCTGGGAATTGACTTCAGCATGTGCAGAGCAAGGGCTCATCCATGTTGCTGCCAAGTGCTGAGAATCAGTCTAGCACAAATTTTCTTATTGTAATCTACTGTGAATTTGCATTCTGGTTTGGTAAAAAAGGAAGGTTGATGAATCATAGTTTTAATTTTAACTTGTCATTCCAGTGCTTATTCTGAAAATGGACTCTGTATATGAAAACAGGTATTAGTTAAATAAATTTTTAAAGATCATTTTCTCCTAGGACAATGAGAAAAATGAAGGGACAACTAACGTGCTTACTCTTGCCTTGCAGTTGTATCCCGATGATGCCTCTCTGGACGCAGTGGAATTCAGGAAAAAGGCAAAATCCTTGCTTCATCTGGCTGCCCTGACACTGAATAACTTGGGAGTAAAATTCTGGCTGAGCAGTGGAACATGTCTCGGTAAAACATTTGTGTTGTGTTGCATTTTTAAACTCATCTGAAACTTTAAACATCCTCCATTGCTTGTGATGTCAGCAGAGGCCAAACATACTGGGTTGGAAGGTAATAACTGTACTGAAATAGGCCTTTTTGCTTCTGGATAAAAAGCTTTTTCTTTAGAACATTGAGCCATGGAGATGCTGGGCAGATTTCCAGTCAAGCATTTAGTGTTAGCAATTACCTGTGTTGTATTCATCACTGCTAGGAAGTACTCAAGAGTTCTCTAATTTTTGTGATGTGGAATTCACTGAAGTGCCAGTTGGAACATGCAGTGATGAGCACATATTTCTACTGTCCATATACACTCTAACCCTGTTTTTCTTCCCATGCAATTTGATGCTTATCACTGACTTCTAAAATACAGTTTACATTTATTTACTTTCTTTCAAAAACAAACTTTTAATAAAATGACAGTCCATTAGAGCAGGTAATGCAAGTTTTCAGTTCTGCTGAAGGTAGAAGTAGTGTCTTATCACTGGTGGGGATTCTTTCATTATTGAAACAATTTGTGAAAACTTGTGTGTGCACATTTGTCTTGTACTTATTTAATCCTAGGGAATATAATTTTCTGAATGAGCAGCTACTAAAAGCTGCCTTAATGAAACAGACAAAAGGGTGTCCCACTTCTTGTTTTTCTGCTTTGCAGTGGTGATTGAAAGACGATTAACATTTTGGATGCTGTATAAAAAAATAGTTGCAAATCAGAAGTACAGCTGCGGCCCTGTAGCTGTTTATTGCTGATTAGATTTGGGCCCAGATGAAGTATTTTTAAAATTTTTTTTTTTTAAGATGAATGCATTTAAATTAGAAAACTGAAGATATTTTATCTTTGTTTTCTCTTGCATTCCTGGCTTTCTGAGGGGAGAGAGATGACTATAAGTGCAGTAATACGTGTTTTCTTTGATGTGGTTCATTCCATAGTAAAGAAAGGCAGAAGTCTTTTTTAAGGCCTCAGCCAAAGACTTCTGCCTGGTGATCTTAAGGGAGTTCATTTTTAGGTTGCTTTTGTTCTGTTGAATTCATGTTCCTGAATTAACTAGTTTGGGATTTTTCTGTTTTATTTTTTTTCTCCTCAGGCTGGTATAGACAGTGCAATGTCATTCCTCACAGCAAAGATGTGGATTTGGGAATCTTTATAAGGGACTACAAAGCAGATATCATTCCAGCCTTCCAGAAAGCAGGGTTGCCACTGAAGCACAAATTTGGCAAGGTACATAGATAGTGAACATTTTACTCCATAAGTCTCTTTCTGTAGGTTTGTAACTTTCAGTTCAGTTGTAGAAATGTTTAATAATGCAGAATTAGTGTGTATTTTACAGTTAGAATAGAAGTCATGCTGTATATCTGATGAAAATAAATTTTCTTTTCTGCTGACAGAAGTTGCTTTGTATTTTTATGTGTATTTTTGTCTTCCAGGTGGAAGACAGCTTGGAACTCTCTTTTCAGGGAGAAGATGATGTGAAACTTGATATTTTTTTTTTCTATGAAGAGGATGACCACATATGGAATGGAGGAACTCAGGCCAAGTCGGGCAAGAAATTTAAGTAAGAGCTGGATTTGTACCACTAACAGGAAAGAAATTGAGCAGGCTAGTGTTTACTGATGGCATTTTTTGTGCTGTTGCCTGGCAAAGTCTGTGCTCTTTGTGGAAAAGTGGATATCAGTGGAGATGCTGCACTCTGAGACCAGGAAAGCAGAGAGAGAACATTCCTGTGCCTCACTAGAGAGTAAATGTCAGATCTCTTGTGAAATCAATAGCAGGGCTGGCATATCATGTATCAGGCAGATCTTATCTGTGACAGGCTCCCAGTTACATAAACACCCAAGATGAGAAAAAACCCACTTTAAAACAGTGTTTATCGCACAAACTAATTTGCAGTAGAAGATTAATCCTTAGACATCTGTCTTGATGAAGAAATATTACGGCAATAAGCCTCAACTCTCCTTGCACAGTAAAACCCACAATTTGGGATTTTGAGGTAACAATTTGGAATAGTGGGTTGGCTGCAGTGTTGTTACAGCAACACAGATGATTCCTGCAGGCCTTACTGTTCATGTTGTGAAAATGGAATTTTGAATAGGATCCCACATTTCTTGTTTCATCCCTTTCAGTACTAAATCAGCAAACAAGCTTCCTAATCCACTCAGCAAACTGAATATCGGTTTTGGTGATTAGATTTATTTCCATCACCCCGCTTCACTCAAAAAGAGATAGCTACAGACTACTTGAAAACCTTGTTGACTTCTGCAGGATTTCATTATCTTTCATATTTTGCCTGAAATGTATTTGTTTCTATTTAGCTAATGGGAATTTAGCGAGCACTGTCATCCAGTTGGAGGTAATATCCAAATCCTTTGTCATCTTTGTTCTGAAGTGATAAATAAAGACTGGGAAAGATATTTTGATAACCAGATTCAAAAGGCACATTTAGAAATAGACTAAAGGAAGAGCTCTTGGAATATCTCCACAGAAAATGTGCTGTGTAGGAGAGTATATTTTTTTAGAATACAGCAGCAGTTCCAGTTTTCTTGTGTGAATCTTTCTGAAAAGCAAGCTGACCAATAAATTCCTTTCCTTTTCTTTGTGCTCCTGTTGCATCTAAATTGCAGTTGCTGTTTCCATGCCAATGGAGTTGACATACCTCTTCAAAATTCCACTGTAGCTTCAAAGCTTGGATACTTGAGAGATGTTTTTCTCCCGTTCCTTTGATAATGACTGATCCAAGGCATGAGAATAAGGGATAAATGTGACCATGTGCTGGACTCCAGCTTCTGCATCACTGGATATTACAGCACTTTTGGAAGTCCAGCTCTCACAAAACTCTCTCCTTTTCTTGTAGCCTTCTACTTATTTTTGGTGGTAGATTTTTAAAAGTACCAAACATGACTTTCTATTTCAACAAGAATCAGATAATAACTTTGCTTAGGCCTAGCATCATAAGGAAGCCAAGCTTCTAATTCTGAGCTGGTGTTTCTTAGTTTAATGCATATAGAAAAGAAGCAGGAAAAACTGCTTGTTTACCACCATAAAGGCCCTGAGCCATGACAGAACGTAGCTGTTCAGAATCCTTAGCCAAGTAATTCCAGATGTGTTATTTCAAACACATCCTCAGAAAGAGAAAAGAGATCCAGCTTTCGTTGCTGTGAGATGTGAGAGCATTTGTCATGATTAGTTGGAATATGTGCAGCACCAGAATGACCCTGCGTTTTGCTCAGTCTTCAGCCATATCAGAATTTTGGAGGAAGGCAAAAGCGAGGAGGTCAGTCAGAAGAAAAGTGATTGTTTGGTCATGCTGAATCCTAAACCCATGCTTAACAATTTAAAAGGAATCTCACCAGCTGGTTATATACTATTAGAAGAGATGTTGATGGCTACAAGATCATCACAGGGAAGGGTAGAAGTTCTTTTCTGAGATTAAAACTGAAAGGTAAAAGATGTTCTCTTCAGGAAGGTAAATATTTGCACAGGTGTGCTTTCTATACATCTGAAAGGGTGGAGAACTAAAGCACTTCTCACAGAGTCCCTAAAATACTTTTCAGAGTTATTTTTAGCCTCTGTTTCCTTGGAGAGCTGGTTTCTAACCCTCAGTCTGGCTGTGAGGTTTGCATTTATTTGCATGTGCACAAACACTTCCCCGGCATTCCTGACACAAGCATGTGCATCCTCCTGATATTGTCTTGGAGTTGCAACAGTTGAGGCTTCTTGTTTGCTAAACTAATACTGGACAGTTGCATTCTCCAGCAGAGAATGAGTATCTACAAGAACTGAGTCTGGGAATCAAATCCACACTGCTTGCTTTAATCTTTAAAGTGAGTTAATTCTGTAAGTTTTTAACAGAGAGGACTTTGTATAAGATTTTAGTTTAATCAGTGGTCTCTGGATACATATTCAAAAAATGCTTGATCACTTTGTTCTTTCCCTCCACTTAAGGCATGAAGCAAAATGGTTTTATTTTCTCATATTTGCTCAGAGCTTAGAAATAAAATCAACTTCATGCTTGCGAAAGTATGGAGGAGGCAGGTCTAGTTCACCATACAGATGCACAAATCTGTTACAAAGGACAAAGTGCTTATGGTTTAATTTTAACTTGTGAAAAGGAATTTTAGGAATTTTTTGTTTTGGTTTGGGTTTTTTGTGTGTGTGTGCGTATGTGCGCATAAGTCTTCAGAAGTGGGAGTGATCTCTGTAGGCATAATAGGTAGACTTTGGTATTTTTTTAACACCTCAACTCTGATACTTCTATGGGCTGTCATTCTGGTCAAGCTGTGAAATTTACCTGTGAACTGCCACTGCTGTAACCATGTATTGTATCGTGGTCTTGACACCTTTCCATAAAGGGTAACAATTAAATCCCATTTGTAACTGGCAAAGCAGAGGCAGGGACTAACCTATAGGTGGCAGAATGGTATGAGCGTAAGCAACAAAAGAATTAGAAATGCTTCTTCCTAAGCACATGAGGCAAATGATCACCAGTTACTGTTGATAACACCCTTGTCCAGTGTGTGGGAGAAAAAACAGTATAAATGTAACATGGCCACTTTCTGCAGCTGCTTGGTTTCTCCTTGAACTTACTTAGAGGTGCATTCTGGCCTTCTGCCAGTGACCATGCCCTTTTGTTCCGGCACAGGTATCTTTTTCCCAAGTTTTCCCTGTGCTGGACTGAATTTGTGGAACTCAAGGTCCACGTGCCCTGCGAAACCCTGCAGTACGTGGAGGCCAACTACGGCCCGGAGTGGAAGGTGCCTGTGAAGACGTGGGACTGGAAGAGCTCACCCTCCAACGTGCAGGACAATGGAGTCTGGCCTGTTGATGAGTGGGACGATGTCATCCAAATCTACTGACCCCTGGCTGCTGACAGAGCCTGTCCCCAGAACTGTCACTTTGTGATTTCTCAGTGCCCAAAGGCATCAACATCTGTTCCCTTTGTAATGCCCTATGTGTTTCCTAAGGAGACATTTACCTGCCTTTGCTTATCAGGTATTTTCTTCACCTTCACTGTGTTTCTTCCAAGTGGTTAAAGGAGAAGAAGAAAGGCAACTGAAGGGAAAGGAAGCTGCACAAAGGGAGTAGAGAGGACTCCAGTGGATGTAGGGCAGCTGACTGTTTAAATGTAAACAGCGGCCAGGTGGCTTCAACGTTCCTGGGATCATCAAAACCTTCAGACTGTTCAATTCTCAAGCTTGAAAGAAGGTTAGGATGGGAAAATCTCAGAGAGGTTCCTCTTTTTTTCAAAGGAGATCGTGTGACTGTTTAACTTCAAAACACCAGAGTTATGAATACCTCAGATGTGCTTCAGTTGAGACTGGTACATCCCTACCTTGTGCAACAGGTTGCTCTTGGGAGTGGAATGTTTCTGTTGCATAGGTCCCGTGTGACCACCTGCTTCACATCTGGTAGGTGTAACCAGGTGGTGTCTGGTAATGGTGTAACACTGAGTGGGAGGAGAAACTATCCACACTGGACATTTTTCAATTTGCTCTTTTCTTCTTTAAGAATGTGAAGGTGCATGCTGCTGGGATGGCTTCCCCATGAAAAATAAAATTCTGGTTTAATGTGCCAATCCTTGTGTTCTCCCTGTAAAAGGTTTGACTGATTTTTTTTTAGAAAATTACAGCTATCCCTGCTTTCCTGCAAGTAGATAGAAATGGGGGTTATTCATAGTTTTCTGTTTCACAGAACAGAGGCTTCTCTCTAAGGGAAAGGAGAAATGTGTACAAATACCAACTGTTCATGAAATTTGCAGCAGCAATCCTGCCAGTCCTCTCAGTTTCAGTTTCTCCTGCCACTGAAACCCTGGAGTAAAGTATTCAGCTTCTGGCAACAACTTGTTATTCTGGCTCTTTAGCTGGATGTTAACTTTGTTAACTCTGCCTGGTTAAGAAGAGAGCGATGTAAAATCCTGCTAACATGATCCACTTGCTAAAGTAACCATGCCATCATAGGGGATAATTTCTCAGGTAGAATTTTTTTGTACTTTTTCCTTAAAATGGAAAAAAAAAAGAAAATGTCCTTGTGGTTTTCATGTTCGTAACTCTGTTGTCCTGAACTTCTTGGTGTAACAGCATGCAGTAAGCCTGTGAGTTTCTCAGATGTGATAAATGTTTAAGAGTGAAAGAAGAGGTGATGTCAGAAAATTATAATCTGTCAAATTTTTGACTTTGTAGGTAAAAAGACTAATGGGAAAAAAAATGCATGTCCCTGAAAAGGGAGGATGTCTTGAATGGTTGATTATACCTGTAAGGTATTTTTCAGGTTAAAGTGTTTTCTCTTCACAAGATACAAGTGTGTATTTAACACTGATTAAAAGGAGAGTCTAATTTGCAACTCGAGATGCTGTTTCCTTTGTTTTTTCATCTTGGGCAGCATTTAACAAACTTCATTGCAGTTACCATGACACAATGCACAGAGGAAAGTCCTGATGTTTCCTACACTGCTTATTCACTGCCTGTCTTTGAGCTTTTATTTTTTAATAAAGATACTTAGGTACAACAAAGATACTCAGAATAAAGCAGATGCCCACATGTAGGAGAAAAGATCCTTCACTTGCACAAACAGATTGCACGTTGCACATCTCCTGTCACTCTCTGTGCAGTGCTCTAGCCACAGATTTCCTGCTTGGATGCAGATTGGTTCCCAAGGAGTGGTGTGAACATCGTGCACCTGCTGCTCTTCAAAGGCACAGCAGGAGCCTTACCATTCCCACAGAAACAGACAGATTGAGGTATGTTTCCTCCTAGGTTCTCCTGAATTGCCTCACCTGAAATAGATACTTAATTCTGTGTTACCTTCTTGAGTTACTAACTGCCTTCATTTTGGAAGTGCTCTGGAGAGGAGAGCAATTCCAAGCAGCTACATGTGAAGTCCCTTGACTTTTCTGTAGCAAATAAGGTTTTTCACATTATTTATGTGCAGCTGTTAAAGATGCAAAAGTGTTCAAAGCTCCAGAATAATGGCAAGGAAAGACTGAAGAAATACCATTGCCTGAAGAGAAGGACCATAAAAGGCCATTTTCAAAAGTCATAAAAGGTGCTTATAAAAAAAGGAAGGGATGTGTATGCTCCCTATCTGTGGGTGGTAGGAAATAGAGGTAAATGGGAGGAACGCAAATTGATCCACCTGCTAAAAACTGGAGTATTTTACATGTGGAAATCTGTAAAACCTGTGACTTTGGGGGTCTCTAAGAACTCATCAGGCAAATGCCAGCCAAGGCTGACTGTAGTTAAGGACTGTCTGTAGCTAACCCTATCTTCTGTCTGGAGAGAGTTCCTATTTCCTGTGATTCTTTAGCAGTTTTCCACAACTTTCTCCTTTTACGAAGTGGAAATTGGAATTGTCATTTGTACATGAGCTTAAGAAAGGATCTATTTCTGGAATCAGACACTGGAGCTCATGCTAAGAGTGATGGTGAATTGCCACTGGAAATGAGAGAAAACTGCAGCATCTCGAACACTTGAAAAAAAATGTGATAATTTGCAACAAAAAGGTAGATGCAGCTCTTCCAAAAAAGTTATGTCTGAGCCAAACTGAAGCTACCGAACAATCATGGGATGGACAATGCTTGACTGCAGAGAGCAGGGAGGGTCTGAAGGAGATGCTGACACTTTTCACTGGTCCAGGAGCATTATTCTGACAGAAGGGCCCATGTCTGTTCCACCACGTTGCCCTTTTAACCTCAGACATGGAAGGTGGGCAAAACTGTGGTGATGCAGGTAGGACAGCATCCTGGAAGTACACCTGAGTCTTTCCGTACTGTCCAGATGAAAAAGTAGTAGCTGATCTTGTTAGGCCCTTGCTGTTGAAGCAGAGACTGGGAGATGCTGGTTGCTGGTGTGAAGCTGCCTTTGCTGCTTTGGAATTCTCTAGAAGTCTTAAGTCTGTCAGCTTTGGGAAAAATCAGTCTCTGCTTTGCACTGTGCACTGCAATTGTGTGTTTTGCACAGATGAACGAGATGTGTAACAACACAGACACCTTCCTTCCAAGGACTGGCTTGTGACAGTGCAGTGGCTCCCAGGGACGTGATTCTGTCTTTTGTTACTCACCAGCAGAATTCTCTAAATTCACACAGCAGTTCGGGAGTTCAGGAGCAGCTGCCTCATTGCTCAGGCTTCTTGCCTTCCTCTTCATGTGTTTCTATCATACTGTGAATTGCAGAACAGAATAAGGGAACTTGAGAAATGACATGCAAGGACATCAAAGTCTGCCTGGCACTTGTGTTCACTGATCTACATCAGCTGTTTTGGTAAAGTGGCGCCAGCAGATGATTTACACCAGCTGATAGTCTTGCTTAATAGCATTGTGTTTCCTCAGCTCAGCCATTTCTGTTCCTTCCAGTTCAAAACCAGGATAAGCCAAGTGGTTCTCTTTGACATAAAGCAAATAATTACAGTGCCTTTTACCCAGCCACTTCCTGTCACAGAAGTCAAAACTCATGAGTAAAGCAGCTTCCATGAGGAGCTACTGTTGAACTCTGTGGCCTCTCCTTTGGAGCCGATACTAGTGCTTCTTTATCCAGAGCAGTATCTCAGGAGCCTGTTGGGGCAGCAGGAGCATTTTCTGTGGAAAAATCTGTGTGTTTGCTCTTTGGGCTCCTGTAATCATCTCACATTGTCAGCATTCAGGATTGGTTGCCTGTCAGTAACAACCTTTTCCAGCTACACTGGAAGAGGGATTTCTGAACAAACATGGAAAGGGAGAGAAGATAAAATAAGCAACAGCTGGTAAAGAGAGGACCCAGGCCAGGCTGTTGGGTTTTGGGTTTATTATTTTTCTGTGGTTTGTTTTAATTAATTATTTTATTTTGGGAAGCCAAGATACACTTGTGTCATGCAGAAAAGGGTCCCTCTGTGACTGACCAGACATCTGCTGCCATATTCCCTGTGCAAAATTTTTTTTATTGTCATGGTTTCAGCTGGGACAGAATTAATGTTCTTCTCAGTAGCTGGTGTGTTGCTGTGATTTTGGATTCAGTATGTGAATAATTGTTGATAGCATGCCCGTGTTTTAGCTGTTGCTATGTAATGCTTACCCTAAATCAAGGACTTTTCAGTTTCTTGTGGTGTTCAGTGAACAGGTGCACAAGAAGCCTTTGGGGCAGGTGAGCTGAACAGTCCAAGGGTTTCAGAGAATATCAAGCTCTGTGTATGAACTGGGGGGAGTTGGCTGGGAGGGGCTGATATCTGCTGGGGGATGGGTTGGGCATCAATCTATGGATGATGATCTACTGTGCACCTCTATCTACTGTGCACCTCTTGGTTCTCTTGGGCTTTCTCACTTTCATTATTATTGCTATTATTATCAGCATTAGTAGTATTTTATTTTATTTTCAGTTAATAAACTGTTCTTATCTCAACACATAAGTTTTACGGGTCTTTTTCCCCTGATTCTCCTCCCCATCCCTCTGTAGGGGCGAGAAGTGGGCAGATTATACCCTTGTACCCTCCCAGTTAAGTGATGGAGTGCGTTCTTGTGCATTGTTTGGAAAAAAGGGAGGTGTTATTTCTTGGCGCATGCCTTCTCAGCCCCAGGATCTGACATCCTCTGCAGCAGTGCAATGTAGCCTCCACTCTTCCAAAACGAGGTGTCCTTTTAGAAAGAAAAGTGCACTTCTGTGACTCAGTCCCAGCACAGACAGGGAAAAGGATGTCAGTATGGCTTTTGGCTTGACATGGAGGTGTTCTTGGGTGGTGTTGTTTTGCTCTGTGAGCCTTATAAATACATATAAGCGAATCAAGTAGATTGGGAAAGACCTCTCAGATCATCGAGTCCAAGCTGGGACCAATCACCACTCTGTCAACCAGACCAGAGCACTGAGTGCCAATTCCAGCCTTTCCTCAACACCTCCAGGGACTGTGACTTCCACCACCTCCCTGGGCAGCCCATTCCAATGTCTGATTACCTCTTCTGTGAAGAAATTCTTCCCAGTGTCCAGCCTGACCCTCCCCTGGCACAGCTTGAGGCCATTCCCTCTCACCCTGTCCCTGTTCCCTGGGAGAAGAGCCTGATCCCCTCGGCTGCCCCCTCCTGTCAAGGAGTTGTGCAGAGCCAGAAGGTCTCTCCTGAGCCTTCTTTTCTCCAAGCTGAGCCCCTTTCCCAGCTCCCTCAGCCGCTCCTGGGGCTCCAGACTCTTCCCCAGCTCCGTTCCCTTCTCTGGACACACTCCAGCCCCTCAAGGTCCTTCTTGCCATGAGAGGCCCAGAAGTGGACACAGCACTCGAGATGTGGCCTCAGCAGTGCCCAACACAGGGACGGTCGCTGCCCTGGTCCTGCTGCCACACCACAGCTGAGACAGCCCAGGGGCCATTGGCCTCCTTGGCCACCTGGGCACCCCTGGGCTCGTGTCCAGCTGCTGTCACCAGCACCCCCAGGGCCTTTCCCAGCTTTCCAGCCACTCTACACCAGCCTGGGGCTGCAGGGGCTTGTTGTGACCCAAGGGCAGGACCCAGCACTTCCCCTGGTTGTACCTCACCCCACTGGTCTCATCCCATGGATCCAGTCTGTCCAGATCCCTCTGCAGCGCCCTCCTGCCCTCCAGCAGATTCACATTCCCACCCAATTTGGTGACATCTACAAATATGTTAATGGTAAAATCAATCCCCATACCTCCAACATACCTGGAAACACAGGAACACCACCAGTGAAGGAGGTTGGGACCCATCTCTATCAAAGACCCTGGCATGTGCTGCCTGTAGCCACTTGTGATGACTTTCCTGCACTGCTGATGCCTTTAGCCCCTGGCTGTTTGCTGCAGCCACTTCTCTGGGTTAATGATGCCTCTGTAATGCATTTGCTGTTTGATCAGAAAAAGTTTGATCTGCCTGTTCTTTCTTGCTGCGATAAAGCTGTTGCTGAGGTCAGTGTGCTGAGACCATCATTAGCCTTTTCTTGCTGGTCTTCTACAGCCATTTGGCTGCGAGCAGTTAATGAAGTCAGCCAATTAATCTGCTGCCCCTCAGCCCTCCGGACCTGCCTTTCCCTGTAGCACAGTAGAGGTGTTGTAACCTCAGAGTAAAGGTCCACAATATTTCCTCTGAACAAGACAAGGAAAGGCCCAGAAAATACTGTTATCTGTTCTTCCTTTGACCACCAAATCTTCCAATCCCTCTCAACATCACTTATGAGCCGCTCTGGTTGTTAACCAGTTCTCACTAATGTCTCATCTGGCAGCCTGGCATGAGGCTGGTTGAAGCCTGGAGATGCATACTTTGGATTTTGGCCAGAGTGGTGACCAGACTGCCATATTTCCCATCTCACTTTTTGAGGCAAGGGGGTTTCATGAGAACTTCCACAGAAGTGATACAAGGTGTTGCCACTGGGGCCACACGAGTTCAGATTTCACCTACAAATGGCCCTGAAAAGGAGGAATCTGTTTGAAATGGGGCTAATGCAACTTTTATGATGGTCACCAGTGCTCATGCTGAGGGCTGGTGTCCTTAAAAGGTATGAGAGAGAATTTTCCTTACCTGTGGCACTAATTGTTGTGTTACTCCACAGCACTAGCAAGGACTAAGGTAGAAATGCAAAGCCCTGCCCAGGTGCTTTCTGCCTTGCTGAGGTCTTTCTGCGAAACAACGCTAATAAAAGTGTGCAACAATGGCAGCTGGAAACAACAGATGATACAGATTAAGTGACTTTGTAATTGCACTGGCTATCAAACCGTGGAAGGCCATGTGTTTGTTAATTGTTTTCGTGTGGCTGCCTTTCCCTGGGACTCTTCATCCAAGGGAGACCGGAAAAGGATCTTTTGAATTAGTGTGAGACCTGAATAATGTCCAGGGTCTGTGCAGAAATGGGCATCCACCTCCTGGGAAGGCAGCACTGTCCAAACAGAATGGCCTTGGTGTGTTCTCTGCAGATGCTGGGAAAAAAAGAGGGGGAAAGGGTGAGCACCAGAGGGTATTCTAATAGTTTTCCATGATTCATCAAGGCTGCTTTGTAGCAATATGCTTGACTATGGCCTGTTTGAAGAGGGAAGACTGCCAGGGGCTTGGGAGACCACAACTTCACATGTTAGGGGCTGTAGTTTTTTTATGTGAGGAAATGGGAAAATATGAAATAGAGAGAAGTATGTATAAACTCTTTCTTCCTGTTCTGATCCTTAGTTCGTGCAGAGAGGGAAGGCTGCTGATGCCAGCCCACCTGCTCTGGTTTGCCCTGAAAAGGGCAAATCCAAGCCACCCACCATGTGGGCACTGCTGCCCTCCCACACACTGTGGATCAGGACCAGGGCTCTAACAGTGACCAGTCGCAGCTGGGAGGTTTCAGGCTATTCTTCGTTGTCCTCCCCAGCCCTCCCCCACTGCTGCCCAGTCCGCGTTCTATCCCAGAGACCCGGCACACAAGCAGGAACCTTAATTTATAAGTGGAAAAAAACCTGTCAGCGCTGACAGGCAGAGGGATGCGAGTGGAAATGAGTTGTGCTGATAAGCCCGTCTGACTGTATTTTATTTTACTGAGGTTCTTAACAAACAATCTTTATGAAATGCAAACCTGGCTTATCAGGCTAATGCAGATTGTCTGAAATTCTTATCTCCACGGGCCAGTTAGCTGGAGTGATTCCCTTTTCACAGGGAATAGAGAATGAAGAGCTGCACACAAGCCTCACCCCGCCTCCTTCCAATCACTGCCATTTACTGGCAGTGAAGCGAACGGCTCTGATTTCCAAACTCATAAATAACGCAGGGCCCCCGAGCTGAGCTGTCCTGTGTTCCCAAACAGTTGTTCAGCTGCGCAGGGAGCCGGAGTCAGCCGGGAGGGGCCCGGGGGCAGGGCTGGACAAGGGAGAAAGGGAAGAGCCCCTGGTTTGTTGCACCTTTCTGAGGAGCTCAGTCAATGTTTAAGCTGATACCTAATGCTGGAACAGCACAACCTCCTCTCAAGATGCATCCCTCCCTCTCACCAGTGTGCGCAGATCTCGACCCTGACATTTGAATGTGTTTCCTTGGCATGATTTTTCTCCATAATTTTGCCTGCTGTCTGCTGGGGAGGAGCTGCTGCTATTTGTATGTTGAAGATTTATCATGAGAAATGTGCCCGCTGCTCAGGAGAAGGCTTTTTTTTCTTCATTCTGTTTGTGCTGTCTGTGTATTTTCTGTGCCTCGTGTGGGTCAAGTTTGTGTGCCTGGGGAATAGATGGCAGCTAAATAGCTCTCCTGCTTTTTTTCTGGGGACAGAAGCATGGAAAAAAGGTAATAGCAGCTGTGAGGAAATGTTTTTCTTCTGGCTGCTGAGCCTCTGGGGAATATATATAAAAGTCCATCTCTGGGAACACACGATGGAGTAAACAGATGCTGCTGTTGTCTCTGCTGTGTCTGTGATCCGTGGAAATGTTCTCCTTTCCTGGGACACTGTGAGGTGCCAGATGATCTGCACCAGGTCCTAGACCTTCAACTCCAAAACACAGAACAGGGCTGTACTGAAGTAACAAGACCAAGTGAAGAAGGGGCCTGACTTTCATCCGCCAACATGTGCAAGCTCCTTTCACATCTATTTTGCCTCTTGCCATTTTGAATGTTTTTCTGATCAGGAGACAAGGGTCTAGATTCAACAATCATGAGGCATAAGAAGTCCTCACAGAGCCACAGCTGTACAGAGAACTAAGGCTCTGTAGGAAACAGGTTTCCCACAGCGTGTGGCACAGAGAAATTCTAGTGGGGTTGCTGTCAGTTCTTCATTCCTCTTGACTTCTGGGAAGATGTCAGCATGAAGGATTAGTTTAGCAGCAGAGATTATCTTTCTCAAAGCAGGAGAGCTCGTGTACCCCAGGATGCAGTGTTATCACTTTCTGTAGATTCTAGTTAACTCCTAAACCCAGAAATATTAATTACACCAAAGCATGGAAATATCTTGGCAACACCTCTGCCACGGAGAGGAGTATGGAGATACCACTGCCATGGACACCTTGGACACCCTGTTGGTCATCCCACAGATGCAACTGCTGTCCACCCTGGCAGGTCAGCCAGCAGCTGGCAGGGGTCATTGTTTCCAGGGAGCACTGAGGGTTGAACAGTGAAAGGACATTTCCCTGGGTCACAGCTCCTTGAAAAAAACAACTCTCTCAGTGGTGATGGCTGTGCACATATAACGTGTCCTCTGGTGGGTGCTTCTCAGCTTTTGTTCTTGTGTTTTCTGCCTGAAGTCAGAAGTATTTCCTCTTCTTGCTTAAGAAGAAGAGGAGAATTTGGGTGAGCAAACAGGCAGGATGACTTCAGGACACTCTGCAACCTCCCTCTTTTACTAGGCCACTGTGTTCCATTGTTCATTCACACTGTGGGGAGGAGCAAGGAAGACACACTGATCTGTAAATCTGTTTAGGTGGTATCAGTGAATGGCAGCTGTCAGGCAGGTCTTCAGCAAATGCAGCAGTCTGAGTCGCAAGTGAATATCTAAAGCATCTCCAGACCTCACAGTGAGGATGGAGTGTGCTCCTGGAAACAAAAACTCACAATTAGTCTTGGCTGATTATATTGCAACACTTCTACTGGGGGTGGGGATTAAATTTGGTTGTGTCTCTTTTCTTGTAGACAGTCCAGTTTTAGTTTCTTTGGAAGGTTCTAAAACCTTTTAAAGTTGCCTGCCTTACAGATGTCCCTTGGTATAATGGGAAAAAAAAAATCCAAATTCTTCCTCTTCCCCTGGTTTTGATGTGAATGTGTGTGGGAGGTTCCAGCTTATGCTATCTGGTTTTACTCCTGAGCTGGAGATCTCTGTGTCCCCAGTTTTTTCCATTCTAGAGTCCACATGTTTCTCAGCTTGGAGTTTCAACCCTTCATCATGGGTGTATGCTTGGGGTGCAGACCTGGTTCTGTGGAAACCAATAGATGTCGAACTCATCTTGCCAGGACCTGAATTTCACCCATCTCCCATTCCTTCTGGAGAGAACTGGACTCAGCCCCAGTCAATGCCCTTATGTGGTGCTGAGTTTTGTAGTGTGCTCAAGAAGCTATGGCATTTATTTGTCCTTTCAGGTGGTGTTCTTTTCAGCCTGCCTGCTGAATTGTTACAGGAGAGTTTGCTGCTCTACACTGTGAGAACTGGAATTATTTAACCTGGAGAAAAGGAAGCTTGGGGTGGGAGGACCCTGTTTTTCTCTCAGTTTCCTGGAAGGAGGTTGTAGCAAGGTGGGGATTGGTCTCCTCTCCCAGGTGACAGGACAAGAGGAAACAGCCTCAGGTTGTGCCAGGGGAGATTTAGATTGGATTATAGCAAAAATTTCTCCTCCGAGAGTTTTGTCAAGCACTGGAACAGGCTGCCAAGGGAAATGGTGGAACCACCATCCCTGGAAGGATATAAGAGACATGCAGATTAGGCACTTAGGGACATGGTTTATAGTGGTAATGGCTGGGCTTGATGATCCTGGAGGTCTTAGAGCAAGGGTTGGGCCTGGTTTGCTCCTAACTGAGCGAGGCTCAGGTGAAATTGTGCTTTGGGTCCTTGCATGTGCAGGGTCCTTCTACCCAGCTCCTTTCATGGCAGGTCAGGATGGGCCCCACTGAGCTGGCCACAGGGAAACTGGGAAGAGCCACACAAGCTGGCCCTTTTCAAAGGTGATGGTTGTTCCTGATAATGCCAACTGGCTCAGCTTTCATTTCATCTTCCTAGTGACTAATGCAGACAGATCAATTAGGGGCTGCACACAAGAAGCTGCAGCTCCTCAACCCTCCCCCAGATAATAATAAAAATATGCCCCCGCTTTTCTCCTTCCTTGAAGTCCCCAGGAGAGCATTAGCTGGTGCTGCAGGTGCAGCCACCCTGCAGGGTGGTGAGAGCAATGAATAGTAAGGTTTTTAGCTCAAGCACACTAAGGCTGTTCAGCAGCCATTGGATAATCCTCTGTTAATCAGATTATGTAAATTACTACTTCAGCATCCCTATCCCATCTCTCGTCCCCCTGCTCTCCAAGCTGGAAATAAAAGGCACTCTAAAAAAGGAACATTTAAACTGCAAAAAGGCAGCATTGCTGAAAGGGGTGGGCAGAGAGTGCCAGGATGAGGAGCAGGGAAGCAGGGCTTTGTTTCCATGCAGGCAGGCAGGCATTCTGCCTTGGCCAAGCAGTGGGAGACACCAGCAAACCAAAGGTCAGGAGTGGGTGTTGCCTGTGCATGAACAGTGCCTTGGTGCTGGGCTGGGGAGGGCAGTGCTGGGGCATTCCTGGAGGCCAGCACTTTGCCCCAGGATGGTACCTCTGGTGTGCTGGAAGAGCACTCCTTGGAGCATGGAGACCAGAAGTGTTTGGGCAATGCTATCAGGCACATGGTGTGACTCTTGGGGATGGTGTTGTGCAGGGCCAGGAGCTGGCCTGATGATCCTTGAGGGTGCCTTCCAACTCAGCTTATTCTGTGATTCCTGCCTTTGCATTCCTGTTACTTTGCATTCGTGATGTGTTATGAGTTTGTTCATTCACAGTGGAAAGCCCAGCACCCCACACAAGGCTTGGCTGAGAGATGCAGTCACCAGGCTGGACTCAGCCACTGAGCACAGCAGCTGAGCTCAAGGAAGGGACAGGTTACTAAAAACAGACTGTGCCTGCAAAGCCTGGACTTGTATTGCCCAAAACCTGCTCCTGAGCTTTAGTGCAGGCAAGGCGATCACCTCCTCTGGCTCTGGGTTTGGTACAGGCTTGTGTCTTCCTGAAACACTGGTCAGGAGCCCAGGCACTCACACCAGCACCTTCCTCAAGTTTGACAATCTCTCAGAACATGGCTTATGCCTCTCACTCGGTCTCTGAGGCTGTCGCATTTTTCATCCAGGGAGAATTGATGTTATTTTTTTTACCAGCTGGAGTAGAAAGCAGGAGAAGGAAGAGAGGTCAGTTGCAACTAAAACAGAGGAGCTGAGAGCTTGTTAATTCTGTGTGCCCACTGAAAATGACCCAGAAAACCAAGCTGAGCTACATTTGTGGTAAGGCACTCCTGGATGAATGCAATTTGCTTGTGACAAGCACGAGGCTGCCTCTGCTTTGGGAGATACAACCAGGGCATTGCACTGGGCTTTTGGTACTCACAGATGGCTGAGAGAATTTGCCTCCCAGTCCTTCTTCACTGCTGAACACACATCCTGATATTTATGTCTTGTTCACTCAGGGTAGGCAAAGCTGTCTCGAGGGCTGTTTAAAATTTGTACAAACAGGGTTCATATCCTGCAGGTTTGATGGGTCCAGCAGGTCACAGGGCATGTCTTGGCTTCATGGGCTCAGGTGACAGATGCAGGTGGGGTGGGGACATGTGGATGTGTACAGGAAGGACTTAACTAGTGTTCATGGAGCTGCTTCCCTGTGCTGTGATGTGAAAGGCTGGGACATCAGTTCTGCAGGTCAGGAAATGGTACTCATGGTCAAGTGGGGAACGGACACCCTGGTCCAAACCATTAGGAGCTTCTGCCTGACCTTGAAAAATTATTTTGAAAATGCAGGTGATCAGATAAGCATCTTGCACAGTTCTCACCCGGAGGAATTTTGCTGAAAATTTGTCTTCCTTTCTCTGTCTGCTCTTGGCTTCTGTAGAGGCAGTGGAAAGCAAGGGTGTGTTTAGCACGGTCACATGATGGAATTCAGGTGAGTTAAAAGAGTAGCAGGGTGATATCTGCATGCTGCAAATCAGCACTGTTCTGTAGTACCTGATGAATGTTCATCACTTTGCACCAGCTGAGCATCTGAAATCCAGAAATGTAATTTAAAAAAATGGAAACAAGGGTGTTGAAAATGAAATTTGAAACTATACCACCTCTCCACCATCAAGGCAGCAATAGGGGCATACATTCATAATTCAGCAAAATAATAGGATGGAATAATTTTAAAAGTGAAGGAAGAAAGCTACCTTCAAGAGTGAGAACAGTGAGTACATCTGCCTTTTCAATCTGAAATGGACTGTGTAATCATAATGAGATCCTGAAAGGCTGGCTTTATTGGAGTGTCCCTTTGCACACACATGCACAGCTGGTCCTGCAAGAGGAGCAGCCTCAGGCACCAAACAAGGGACCTCTGCTTCAAGGATTTCAACCTCAGCCTTTCCCATGCAGCAAAATGCACGAAGAGATGTTAGGCAGATTCAGAGTGAATTCCCTTCTTTCTCACAAGAGTTCACCTCAAAGAACAAGCTAGGGTGTTCCAAAGACTTGCACATGAAGGAAGAGGACTTGCCAGACTGTGGGAAATCCTGCAGATTCCCAGCACATCGAATCCAGATGGCTGGGGGTTGAGGGTTTTGCCTGAAGTCATACTGGAAATTAAACCTCTTGGTCTCCTGTCAACTTTTTGTCATTAGTTTTAAGTTTGTTGTAGAAGGTGCACCTATGGAAAAGAACTTTGGGGCCTTTAGTATGGTCAGAAAGGTTTTCTTGAATTCAACTCCACATTTCTTCGAATCTCTGTTTTGAGTGATGCTGATGTGGTTGCCTTATTGCTGCATGCAACCTGGCTGAGCTCCATACTGCCTGCGCCTGAAAGTGGCAGCTGCTTATCCTTTCAGATGGCTGCCTTGTTTTCCTCTATTTTAGGTGATTTCCAAGAACTTTTAACATTGAGGTGCATCTGTGTCAAGTGGAAAATGAGCTGTTTGTCTCTCTCCTTGCTCCTAATGAAAAGGTTTAGAGGCACATTAGGTTTTTAGTCTCTTTATTCTGTGGCTAAACATTTTCTTCAATGCTATCAGCGAGTTTCAGCATTAAAAAGGAGAAGATTTTTGGCTTCTGGAATTAAGCCAAAAAGTGTGGTCAGAATTTAAAGCACTCCTGATGTGTTTTGTTAACACTAATAAGAAATTCAAAATGCTACGGAAAAGCTTCAGATGATGAAAGTTTAATATTTCACCAGTCTGCGTGCAGCTGCTATTCTGAACAGCAAGCAGCCTTCTCCAGCTCAATATACTCAAAATCTATTAATCTAAATTATGATTTTAAAGGGCAGGAGCCCAGATGTGCATAATCATTTCTTATTGTTCCAATATGTGGAGCACGGCTCTGAACTCGCAGTGGTAACACAGCTGTGTGTTTGCAGCCTCTCGCTGTCCTTTTCCTGCCATCACTCTGTGCACACTGCTTTCATCAGGCTCACCTGGGTCGCCCCGCAAAGCAGAAAGAATTACTTGAATCCAGGCCCATCCTTTGAAACCTCTGCTTGTATTTAGGCAGGGTTCTCTGCTATATCCTGGTCACTTCCACGTAAGAGTTTTGCTAGAGAAGGACAGAGTTTGAGGTTGGGCCCAGTGTGAACCATAAACATTTGTTTGCACATCTGACCATCACTCTGTCTTGGAGAGGCTTCTTTTGGCCCTGGAAATTGTGCAGCAGGATAAAGCCTTTTGCTCCTGCTGGCATACCACCCAGTCCCCTATGCCAGAAACAGCTTTTCTTCCTTTTAGGAAGAGGAACAACAAAGGTTATGCCCTTAGGATGTTTCAGGGGCTGGAATGTTAATCCTGGCATGCCGAATTTCAAAAAGAGACCCAGTTTTGAGATGTTCACACTTTGCAGCCACTCAAACGTTCTTGACCTCTTCGAAGCGGCCAGCTCTCAAGTGTCCCACTTCACAGAGTCTCATGTGGAAGTGCAGTTGCATAAGAACATGCAGTCAGTGCTGCTTCATCCAGGTCAAGCAGTTCCTGGTGCAGAGGTGAGGTGGCTGAAGTGACCTGCTAATATCACACCTTACAAAATGCATTCAGTGTCCCCTTCAATTTTCCGAAACTGGTAACAGGTGGCAGCTGAAAACCAGACCTGTTGCAGGTAAAGAATTGCCCAGACTCCAGGGAAACTGTCAGGATGTATCCCAGCAGAATTTTTTGTGAGGAGGAGCTAGCCCAGGGCACAGTGTTGCCCTTCTTGCCTAGCTCTTGTCCCTGGCTGAGATATACCATCCTGGCAACTATGGGTTGGTCTGTGGAAAAATAATGCCAGGGCTGCAGGGATGGATTGGTACTGTGTTCCCCCTGCTGCCAGGTCACTGACAAGTATGGAGAGGGAGATGAATGAGACTGGTGTGGTTCATAGGTGCCAAATAATCACAGCTCAATAGGAAGCTTAATAAAGACACAGTGAAGCAGACTCTGATGTACGACCCCTTCAGAGCATTTTGACGGGGTGAAAAACACCCTTGAAGTTGGTGTAAAAGTCAGCAACCCTGTACCATCTCATCAGCACTCTCCGTGCTGGCTCTTGCACCTGGGACCTCCTGCCCAGTGCCTGGCAGTGGCACCTGGTGCGCCCCAGCAGTGCAGGACAAAGTGCTGTCGTGTTTGCACGCTGTCCTGCGTGGAGGTATGAATGGGAATGAAAAGCAGTCCATCCTGCCCCTCTCCTCTCCCTGCAAGAAAATAAGCTTTCCTGATTGTGTATTTTATAGTGCTTTATCTGGCCAGGTTTGGAAAGCTCTAGGTAGTGAAGTATCCAAGCAGTTAGGGATAAAGAGCTTCTGTTCCCTTCCCTTTCTGGACCCCCAAGCCCCCTTCCCTACTGCTATCTGCTGGCTGGAGCATCTAGGGGCAGATTTTGGGTACATAATGCGTTGGGAAGAAGTAACAGAGAGGAGGGGCACTCTCCAACTCTCCAATGTAAATTACATGGAAATTAGGCTTCTGTGAGGCCAAAGGCCCCTCCGGAATAGAGCCTTTAGTTAACATAACACTTATGCTAAATGAAGCAGTTGACACAGTTCTCAGGCTGTAGTGCCAGTGTTAACTTACCGTGTGAAAGGGCTGAACCTTCAGTTGAGTTCTGCAGGGAACAACTCTGCCCCGGCAGGGACCTGAGGCTCATTCTCTCTGGAGAGCAAGTGCATCATTCCACTGCTGGCTTATTAATATTTATGGGGCAATCCTGTTAACTGAAACGTTCTCAGTGCTTTAAAAACCCAGTAGGTGAGCACTGCTGAGCCATCTTGCTGTTTGGGGTGAGCTGGTCTGGGTACTAGCTGAGCTTTCCTAGGACTTGGCAAAGGGAAGTGGTGGAGTGTGCCTAAAGCTACCTTATCTTGGGTGCAGAGGTTTTCCTGCCCCATAAAAATGGGGTGGTGAGCTGGGGCTTCTCCTTCCCCATCCCTTGTTCCCCTCTGTAGTCCCAGGATACCTCCTGTTACTCCAGGGCATAAGTAGATATCTTGCTCTTGTTCTCCCTATTTGCTCTTATGTTCATCCAAAGAAAACTCCCAGAACTTAATGGAGAAGTGGATGGAGGAGCAGAAAAGATTGTACAGGTCCTAAAGGATCTGTATGATTTTAGCAAGGCTAGTTGGCCTGTGCCTGGGACAATTTTGCGACTATTTTCATAGAAATAAAGACTGATTTGGGTTGGACGGGACATTTGAAGGCCACCAAATCCAACCTTCCTGCATCTTCAATCAGATCAGGTTGCTCAGTGCCCCAGCCAAAGCGTGTTCCGGGGATGGGGCATCTACCACATCTCTGGGCAGCCTGTGCCAGTGTTTGACTTGTAAATGAGTGATTACCCAGAGCAAGGGTGAGGCTGGATGGACATAGACACAGACACATGATGGGGATGGGGTTATTCTGCAGGTTTTGGGGTTTGCACTCAGATGTCACCTTGCTTGCCTGTTGTCCTTGAGCAGAAAGGAAGCTTTGGGGACACCTCAGGAGTGGAGAAAGGAGCCTTTGTTTCACCGACACATCTCAGCCACAAGGGTATGGAGCTGACTCATCTTTGCTGTAAAAGCCTAAGTTAAACCTTCAGAGCACTGGGCCCTGAAGTGAAGGGCAGGCTGGAAGAAGTGTAAATTCACACCTGTGGTCTCCTGCTGTCCCACAGAGTGAGGCAGAGGGGCAGCCAAGGCTTGGGGCAGCACTGGGACAGCAGCAGCTGTTGCTGTCCTCTGGCTGCAGAAGGTACCATCAGTGACTCCAAGTCATAGGGAGCTTCCACCAAAGCAGGGAGTGCAGGATCCACTTGCCTGCACACGGTCACCCCCCAACTACACCTCATGTCCTGTCAGAGCAGAGCAGGAGCCTCCTCCTGCTTGGGAATGCAATAAATACCCCAGCCTGTTCCTCAGTTCCGAGTCATGCTAGAGAGGGCTTTTGAAAGAGCCAGCTCTGTCTCTGGAAACACTGACAAGCTCAGTTCTGGGTAAATAAGTAAAACTGGAAAAAAAAAATCTCCTCAAACAGAAGAGGAAACAGAGAGGAAAATTAGATTATTGCTAATGCCAGTTCCATCCTTTCCTGCCAAAGTTCACCTGACCTAGCCAGAGTCACTGAGCTGAGTGACTAAAGCCAGTAAGGAAAATTCCAGTTACCACCCCATACCAGCCCCAGAAAAGGAGAGGGGCATGTATTGAGCAGAGAAAAGGCAAGACAGAGAGAGAATCTCCTGGGAGATGCAAAACAAGCTCCCTGGATTGCCAGAACTAGTGGTGACATGCGCCAGACAAAGGACCTGCTACTCTATAAATGAGGCAGCCGGGACCAGAGCTAGGCTGACTCCAGCAAGAGCAAGCTTCGTGGCCAGGCACTGGAAAAACAGTCGGGAAAGAAACACAGGAAGTGTCTGATTTTGCTGCCTGTTCGCCCCCTGACCAGGTTTCCAGAGGCTCAAGTACCAGAAAAGTAAGTGACAACGGCCTCTTCTCTTTACAGCTATCCTCCTCTCTTTCGAGCTTATCTCGCAACTTTCTCAGGAAATACAGTTTCCCCTCAGAGCAGGGGTTGTCCTGAAAGGAAGGAATTTCTGCAGTAGCCTTTTACCAATTCGCTGGATTTTCAGTTCTTATTGTGGCACCTCTTGTTCTTGTCACCAAAAATTTAAAAATAAGGTATCTCATCTGACAAACAGCCCAGCTACTTACAGGTGGCTGCACTTCATCAAGTGAAGACACAGTTTGTACCTGAACTTTCCAAACTCCTAGCATCCACAGAGACTGAGTCAGATCTTATCAGAAGAAAATATTGATTGGTTTTACTGCTTTTGAGAGAAATGGTGATGAGATGCGGAGGAAACTAAAGTGATTTTTAAAATCCGTGTTCTTAACTATTCCTAGATTTTCTTACAGCTGTGTAAGTACACACTAGGCAAACTCATTTATAGCACTGCAAAGTGCTGTAAATCAGAGCTATTGTATTGGTGCAAAAAGATTAGACAGAGCATCATAGACTCCCTGAGTTCAGGACTAAAACTTAACTGAATTCTCCAATGCTGTTTGGTATGTATAACAAATTCCTTGCAAAAGTACAAATAATCATGTACTAACTAATCTTATGCTATATGCTTTTTCACTAGACTGCGTGGAAATTCACTAACAGTGTCCACAGGTAAAGGTGTAAAGAATCAGCTTTAAATTCCAATCCCCACATATTTAAAAATATCCCCATACTTCACTGGTCAGCTGTGTTACAGCAGATGGATATGTAAAATACATAGGCATTTGAATTTTCGTCAGTTTAACAGGGCACTTAGGAAGAAAAGCTTGGCAATTAAAAAAAAAAAACAAAATCACTTCTACTGTTAAATATTAGTAGCTCTTAGATTTGTGAAAAAGACATTTGAAACTGCCAGTCTAAAACATGTTTCTATTTCCAGGGGTAGCCTTCTGCATAAAACTATTTGCCTGAGAAAGTTAATAAACAGCAAAATGTGCATATTTTCTGAAGTAGTTGTCTCTATCCTTCCTGATCTCCTTGTAACATTACAGGATAATATTTCATTTACAGAATCTTTTGCTGTCATGCATATCTATATTATTTCACAGAGACAAAAACCCCAAACAAGCAAACAAACAAACCCACCCCCAAGAAAACTCCACAAAAAAACCCACCCCCCCTAAACAAACAAACAAACCCCAAAATCCAACCAACCACAAAGCTAACCAACCAGAAAAAACCCCTAAAATAAATGCAGCTTGTTTTTACTGCCTGTTTACATAAATCTTTGCTGTAGTTTTGATATGAGCAGATGATTCAAGAAATGAAGTGCTCACAGAGCCAGCCAGGAAGCCTGTGGACTAAATGCAGATGGTTGAGGTAGGGATGATCTTTGTGCTGCTGTTTCTCTCAGGAGCAGCCCCACAGAGGTCAGTGGCAAGGGAAAAACAGGGTTGTGCTCCTTGTCTTGCAGTTTTTATCCCACTTTTGGAAGCTATGTTTTGCTGTGGTGGCCATGTTTCTCTGCTCATGGTGACCTCTGGTCTTAGGCACAGCAGGCACCGATGTGACCCGTGGTGGTCAGCAGCCTGGTTTGAGCTTTGGCAGGAAGACAGGGCTCTGCACTGGATGCTCTCAGACCTTCAGTCTTGCTTTGCCTGCAGTCACAGACAGTTTTGCCACTAGCCTCAGAGCAGACCTGGATTGAATGCAAAAGCAAATATTCTTTGGGGGCCACATCCAAGCACAATAAAGATCTGCTTTTCCCCTGATGCGAATGTCCTTTGCAGAGCTGGATTTTCCCCTCTCTGTTCCCAGCTTCTCTAACAGCGTGAGCTGCTGCAGACTGCTCTCTCTGCCGAGCTGTAAGACATGCAGCACCTGGTCCCACTCCACACTTACATTCTCCTTCCAGGAAGGAGGATGTGGACTTCCCTACACACACAGGCAGGGCAAATGGTTTCTGCTATTCACAGCTGCCCTCTGACCTTGTTGTGGCAGAGAGAGGGAGGCAGGAATGAGTGATGCAATGAGGTGGGAGAAATATCAGTGTGGAACAGGGGGGGAAAAAAAGAGACCTGAAGAACTCCTGGAACAGAACCAAACTGTTTTTCTTCTCTGTATTTACCTTAAAGCATGGGGAGAGTGTCTGTATGTAGTATTTGGGCTGATAATTTGGCAGAGACTCTTGTTAAAGGAATCCCACAGGAACTGTCATTCAGGCCAGAGATGCACTTTTCCAAGAGAGACTCTCAGATTCTCTGGAACAGAAAATAACACAAGTGCAACTTTAGCAAATAAAGGCTAAACCTCCTGGCAGAGTGTTCCTTTCTCAGCTTAGCAAGCTGTCATGCCCCTGCCAATGCACTGCAACTCTATTTAGCGAAAGCTGTTGCAGCCCATGAGTGGTTTCTTTATTTTTCTGGTGTAGAGCTGTGGTATAATTCGTCTTTCTGCAAAGCACCAGAAAAAGCATTGAGCAGAAGGAAGCCACATTAAAAAATCCAGCAACAACAAAATAACCCCAAACCCAAAACCAGTCAGCTCCCATGTGCTGAGTAAAACTTTTCTTGAGCTACATCTTTATCACTATTGTCAAGTTTTTGGCCACATACTTTGTGCTCTCCCAAACCCCATCTGGGTGGCAGCCCATTGCTTTGCGGATCTTCCTTTCCCAAGGCAGGCCTAGAGGACATGATGCCACAGCATGCAGAGTCTGCAGACAAGGCTGATTTCTCAGAAAGCAGAGAGCTGTTCTCTGCCGAGGACCTGCACCCTTCAGAAGGCCAACTGGATTACAAAGCTCAGCCACCCAGGGACAACACTGGGTCAGGTGAAAGACCTTTCTCTTGAAACTGGGATCACATGCAGTATAGTAACCCCAAACATGAAGGCTTACTTAATCCTGAGACCTTCACATAGCTGCTTTTGAAGACTCCAGTGATTTCCTTTTTCTAAAAGTTCAGCGAGAGCACAAGAGTTCAGCGAGGCTGTGAGAGTTTCTGTAAATGCTGCCTTAGACAGGAGGGCTCCCGGAAGCAGACATTCTACTATGTGCATTTTGTCCTAGATTTACAGGCTCTAAAAAAGGTAAATCACTGTGTCAGCATGGACTGGTTTTTATAGTGCTTTTGCTGCTCTGCTGTACTGTGTACCGTGGTACGATTGTCAGATAACACTCCCAACAGAGGCATGAGGCAGAGAAAGGAGCCCTTGTTTACTCCTGAAGTAGTTCCTCTTACCACATCTTATTTGAAATAAAATGAAGTTCACTGACAGTGCTAGGAATCACACTGGGAATGCAGGGAGAGGCTCTTCTCATTCATTACACCAACACTGAAAGACTGGGCCATCCTATGCCGTGTCTACTCTAACAGACAAATGCTCACACACACTTGATAATTTTTTCCCATGAACCTTGCAGGGGTTTAGAAGCAGAAGGGACAAGGAGGTGCAGGGGAAAAAAAAAAGAAGGAATTTGCCTGAGGCATGGCAGGAAAACATGGACGGAAGTTCAACTCCCTGGTTGCCAGCCCAGCACCCACTCTCAGATTACTGAGATCTCTCTGTGTCCTTGTCCGGCAATGCACCTGTGGGATTTCCCGTGGCAGGCACTTTGGAAAGGGTACTGAGATACAGCGAGTCAACCATGGGGAGAGTGAGTTGAGGAAAGCTGGGCGGGGCGAGCCTGTACCGAGAGGTGAGCTGCTCCTCTGGCAATCCATCAAGCTGGGGTGCATTGTCCCCTCTGCCCTTCCTTCCCCTCCCAGTCTAAAGAAAGTCCCTGAAATCCAAGCGGCCATGCAGCGAACAGTGCATGGCTAAGCTGCAAGGAATGAGTTTATTCCTCCTAGGGAATGCGGGGAAAAAAATAAAGTCACATATTAGCCATAGGTAGTGTTTTTTCTTGTGACAGCCATGCTCAATCTTGCCCTCTGCGTGAAGCTGAGTGCCACGCTCTGAGGCTTGTGGGAAACTGCAGAGGGAAACTCTGGGTTTCCCCTTTCTCCTCTTGCCCAGATCACAGGGATGCAAAGCGAACAAAGCACGGCAGCAAGGAGTGGTAGCTGGGGAACCTTTGCTTCCCGCGGCAGATCGTGCTCACAAGCACCTGCCTGGTAAAGGAAACAGGCACCATCTGCTCTTCTGTTGCCATTTACTTAAGGGCTGGGGGGACTTTACAAAATCCAATGCAGTGTGTTAAATAACCAATTCTAGCAGGCACTGAGTTTCCCCTGCGGAGTGATGGTGTGGCACCGCAGGTTTACTAGAAACTCTCCAGTTCTTGGTGGCAGCAGGCATCGGCTGTCTGATTAAGATTTGCAGGAGCAGGTCTCCAGTGGCCAGTTTCAACATGGATTTAACTTCACCGAGGTCAGAGGTATAACTTGAGGGAGGAACTTTCTGGTCCAAGATCTTTAGTTAATAGCATCCTGCTAATTATGACTGAGTGCCGGGCTCCCGGCAAGTCCCCTGCCAGCCCTCAGACATCAACCGCTGGCTCGGGTGCCATTTGCTGGGGAATGTCTGGCAGAGATGTGCTTTGTGCCTAAGCTGCTCTGCTGCTGCTGCTGCTGCTGCTGCCTGAATTGCCCGAAAGGCTTTTGCACGGAGAGGCTGTGAGAACTGCTGCTACGGGAGAGATCTTCATCTTCTCTACAGTTCAGTCTTTTGTCTGGTGACATTCGTGGCTGCATTAAAAACAGCCAGTATTCCTTCCACCCACCAGACATTTTTATATTTTTCAGATGAGTGGGCAGGGTGTGGAAGGACCTTCAGTGGTCTGTTTGGTGGGTGGTGGTGGCTTGTTTTTCCTTTGTTTTTTTCTCTTTCTGGTTGTCGGAGCAGATTCACTGGCATTATTTCTTTGCACAATTCTCTTTACATGTTGCAGATGTGCACCTCAGCTCATGAAACTGCATTTACCTCCTACTTGTGGACATGCCTCCTTGAGCTGAGCTAAATCCTTTCCTCAGTGCAAAATTTTGTCCTTCGAAGTCATTCCTCCAGTGAAAATGGTGTAAACTTCCAGACTTAAATTCCTGAGAGCAGAATTAAACCTCTTGAATCTAAGCTGCTGTCTTCCTGGATTTTTAATTGTCATCTAAATGTGGGGCTGTTAATCTGTGGTTAGGGAAAGTGAGCAGAAAGTACAGAGTCCAAACCTGCAAATTAATGCAGTAAATCTGTATATTCTATGTACAAACAGGTGATTTCTGCACAGATTAAAATAGACCAGCGGGATACAAGCTGCACACAACCACTAGATGACATGTATTTTATACAGTGCATCAAAGAAAGCTAAGGAATACATCGCTCAGATGTGCAAAATTAGCAAAGATGTGAAGTTGCAAATAACATATTGAAAGACAAGTTTGGTGAGAGGGTTGAAGAGAAGGAAGGGAAAGAAGGAAAGAAATGAGACAAAAGAAATGGAAATCAGACCCACTTGCCAGCAAACTGGCTGCATTTTAACTAGAAGGTGCTGTGGTTACAGAGAACTCGAGGGATATGTAGGTGACTAGAGAAAAAAAAAGCTGTGCTGAAAAATTACAATTATTGCAGGATTCGACCAGGATAATTTTTCTCTTATGTTTCCAACGGAAACTCCAAGCAACAGGAAACCCACACCAGTAAAGACAAAAAGGAGAGGAATTTTAGGTGGAGAGATGTATGGAGGTGGCTTACCCCTGAAACAAAGCTCCCCATAGAGCTATCACTGCATGAGGAGGCACTGGGAAAGGAAAGCTGTTGTTTGCGGATCTCAAATAAATGTCAGAAATACAAACACACGTTTTCAAAGTGTAAAGCAGGAACTCTTCTCACAAAGGCTGAAAAGGCGTTTGCTGTTTGCTGACAAGGCGTGTGACCACAAATGTGGCATTGTCCTTTCCAGAGGCATGAGTAGAGAGACAAAGAAAGCATGGCCTGAAGGAGTAGGCTGGGTTTATTTTTCCAATAACAACACTAACAGGACAAGAGGGCATGTTCACAGCACCAGGGCTGGGTGTTAACCTGCTTTCCCGGAGTGCTGTGCAGGGGACTGTCTGCAGCAGGAGGAAGACAAGAAACAGACTCTCTCTTGGTATTTGTAGCTGAGATATAAACAGGTATCCAGCAAACACTGGCCCACATGGCAGAATTACACTGCAGAGCTCCAAAGACCTGGCAAAATACAATCCAGTCAACCCATCAGAAGAAAAAAAGAAGCCCAAATAGCTTTCCCTATGTTACATAAAAAAAAATAAATATCTTTGTACACAGATAAGTATGTCTTCAGAAGAAAAAAAACAAACAAAAATGTAAACACCAAAACAGAAGACAGAAAGAAGCAGGTGGCATTCTGAATTTCACATGGATCTGAGCAGCTGCTTGGAAGAATAAATCTGTAAAGGCAAAAGTTTTGCCTTGGGCATTGAACACATTGCAGTACAGAGGAGCACTGGAAAGCAGTGTTTAAAATCTGTACCACTGATGTGGCAGTGTTTGCCAGAAAGGTACATGCAACATGTTTGAGATAGGTGCAAAGCACCAAGCAGATTTTTTCCCACAGCACAAACCAAAAATGATACACAGAATATGAGAACAATTTTTTTTATAAAGAACAAAAAGAGATAATCCCCATTTGGATCAAGCAATGAGTCTTAATGTAAGTCTATAAAAGATGAGAAAAACTCTCAGCAACCTGAAATACGAGGGTTCGTTTTTTAAAGGAGCCTTTCATGAAGCAAGGCCATTTTGATGACACAATTTTCTCATCCCCTAAAGGTATGACAGTAATTTCAGTCTTCTGAAAATAGAAATACACAAAATAGAAATGTGTTAGGAGTGTAAAGACCAGGGCCAAGAGAAGCCTGTGAGGTATTGTCAGCATGAGCAGACATTTACAGTGTACAGGGGTGTGTCTGTACTGGCTGCATCCCTGACCAGAGGTCTCTGAACACAGCTGTGACAGGATTTATAGTGCTGCAGCTGTGTTCCGCTGGCAGCTGGTAATCCGTGCTGGACTGGAACTTGAAGGAGCTGGGCAGGAACTTCCCTGCCTTGGCTCCCTGACAGGGCATCCCAATTAAACTGTGAGTCACATTCGTGCTTCTTTATTCCCTTGGACTTTTCCATGTATTTTGCTGAAGCCCAAGTGTCTTGCATGGTGAGGTTGCTTCAGATGGAAACAGGATCACAGCTGGGCTGTCATCCCAAAGTTTCCTCTTCCTGTGGATGAAGGATGCTATTCCCTCTGCTTCCCACTTCCCTTTACAGGACTACTATAAAGAAGAGTTTGCCAGGGAGTATAGAAAGTTGAGGTTTTCAAATGCATTAGATGGTAAGTGGAAACATTTGTCCTTTAGTCTCTTGGCTGTGGATAGCTGTTCCCTGGTCCAACTGTCTGTGTGCCATTGGCATGAAGATCAGCTTCAGAAATGGAGGAGTCAGTGTCTCCTCCAGAGCTGTGGGACAGAAGGGAAGACAGTTTCCCATGGTGGTGGGAGAAGGGTTGGGGCAACACAAAGAGCTTTTGGCAGTCTTTCTGGAAAATGGCATTTAAAATCACTGTGCATCCCTTGCCTCAGTACTCTTTTTTGCCAGGTCTGGTCTGAGCATGGGGCTCCCTTTGCTTGGCTCTGTGAGGGTGGACAAGGAACAACTGGGGAGAGGTTTTGTCTGGGATGCCAGCATGTTTTGTAGGAATCACACTTTCTCTCACGCACTTATGGCACTTGTGGCTTACTCTTGGCATCTCTCAGAGGCTAAAGCAGAAGCCAGACTGAAAAGCCTCTGACACCAGCAGTGAGCAGCCAGCATGTGCTGGGCAGGGAACCAGACTGGTGCTTCTTTGGAGAAGGCAAATAACCTCCTGAAATAACCACAGTCACACATGTCTGTGGTGTTGGCTGGCTGCTCACTAAAGGCCCATGGTGCAGGTCCAACTGGCTTTGTTTCAACCAGGAACCACCAAGGTTGGGCCAGCTAGGAGCAGGCTCCAGGAAGGTGTGAAATGAGGCGTGGATATGTTCTGCGCTGGGTCTGCCTGCCTTCCCCCATTAAAAGTGCTTGTGCGGCTTTCACACAGCCTGGTGGGATGACAAATGCATTGTCTGTTGGGAATTCTGTTGCAGGGGAACTCTGAGGAGCCTGGATAAGCTGGGCTTGTAGCAGCACCAAATGCTCGTATAAGGAAATCAAACTCCTTTATTTCCTTTGTGAAGTTCTTACTGAACTGTATCTCCAATACTTATGATGACTTCAGGGTGAATCTGTGAAGGACATGCAGGACAAGAGCACCAGCCACAGAGAGCAAAAATTAGAAGCCCAGCACCACGACTCTGTGCTTACAACTTGCCCAGAGGTTACAGTGCCCCCAGAACAGCAGCCTGTGTGAAAGCCAAGGGTATCCAGCATTCACTCACCATCTCCTTTGCTTTGCAGCACCTTAAGAATGACAAGGAAGATCTTCACCAACACCAGGGAGAGGTGGAGGCAGCAAAATGTCAACAGTGCCTTTGCCAAGCTGAGGAAACTCATTCCCACACACCCACCAGACAAAAAATTGAGCAAGAACGAGACGCTCCGGTTGGCCATGAGATACATCAACTTCCTCGTCAAGGTCCTGGGAGACCCAGGCCTGCAGCAGACGGCAGTGGCAGCTCGGGGAGGCATTCTGGGATTCTTCCAGCAAGCCCCACACTTGCAGAGCATGGAAGAGCTGATACTGATTGAGAACAGTGGTGTCCCAGCATGAGCAGCAATATAGTAGAGTGTTGGTCAGAGACATCATCTCCCTAGCAGACAGTGAGATGTGCAGTCTTGGTGTTAGTGTGATAGTCCCTCACTCCTGGCAGAATATGTGGGTTGCTCTTCTGTGTATTGTGATTATTTATTTATATTTATTGCTATTTTATTTGCATGTTTATTTAATAGGATAGGAAATCCTTGGTCGTGCAAAAACCTGGTAGTCCACATGGAGAACTTGTGGTCTCTGGGAGCTTGGAAGGACGCACTGCCGTCATGGCAGAGTCCAAGCCAGAAGAGCCTTCTGCCCGGATTTCCTTCATAAATCAGGGCATAGAAATTTATTCAGTGTTTCTGACAGGGAAAGAGATTATTCTCCCATGCTATTTCAAGGAAACACTATTGAGATTAAGAATTATGACAGCAGCACAAAATTTGTCCATGACAGACATCTGGCCTTGGTAGTGAAAGATTTTGAGAGATGTAATATTTGACACAGTCCTCCACCAGTTGTTCTATGGGCTAATTGCACTCACTCTTGAACTTGTGAAGTCCTAGCCGTTGAACCTGGCTACATCTTTCTTCATCAGACTGGAGGGATCCCTTGTGTCAGAGCAAAAAACATAAAATAAAATTAAATGTTAGGTTAAAGCAAAAAGTGCCAATTTAAATACATAGTCATAGATGAATTTCAGTGGGTTCAACAGGCAAAGTTGAACAGTGTTCATGTGAAGGAGGATGGTCAGTTATACCCCAGCTGCCTTAAAAGCTCATCAAAGAGGTTGGTGGCTCAATGCCTTTGTTCTTCTGTAGGAGCTGTAGCAGTGGGTGAGGTCCTGCTTTGGGAGGGAGGTCCCAGGACAAAGGCCTCAGTGATGCACTATGAAAACGTTTGTGGACAAGTCTTATGTCCATGGTTATGCCTGCATACCTCGCTTAAACATAAACGCTTATGCGTTAAACTCCCTGCTTTCACCTGCTCTAGCTGAGGTTCTCCCACCTGGATACTATCCCAAATGGCCCAATGGAGCAACCACAAAGAAATTGGTGTAAGTATCTTCCATTTGTGAGTTATCTCCCTGTAGGAAGAACACCAACCACCATAAGTGAGATGAAAAGAGGTTTCATGAAAATGGCCACTGTTATTGTTGTCCACAAAGAAATCCAATTTGATTTCCTGAGTGAGTTATAACCTGTGCCAGCCGAGGCCTGGTCTGCTCATGTGAATTACGAGCAGCCTAAAACAGAGAAAATGACACCAGCTTTAAGTAGAACGTCTTTCTGGTGAGATCCTGCTCTCACTGACACCAGTCCCTCTTGACTTCCATGTGGACCAAGGAACACGTCAAGGCTTAGAAAAGACAATTGTACATGACTGGTGAAGAAATGTAGCTCCCTTAGACCAAGGCATGTTCCCGGGCTGTTTCTATTTGTTCATGAGACAAAGAGGTGCTTTCAGAAAGCAGAACTAGGGTTTGTGCATGCAGCATGTAGGGCCCTCCTGCATGAGGGGATTTGGCACCTGAAGCTGAGCTGCCTTTCAAAGCCTCACCAAGCACCAGTTGCACCAAAGAAGCCAGGGCTGGCTCCTGCTATGGGAATGTTGAGCTGTCCTCAGCACAGACAAAAGCCAAGTCTGACAAGAACACAGCTCACCCCATCCAGCACTGGTGCTGAAAGGTACAGGCATGCCAGTGGACAGATTCTGACCAAAAGAAAGAAAGAAAGAAAAAAAAGCTGAACGGGTTCATGTTGATTTGATTTCGTTTTTGAACACTACTAACAGTCAGTTTGCTAATTCCTGAGTTTGTGAGCTGTCAGGACTGCCCTGGGGAGCAGCTGAGGGGAAAGGCACCAAGAGTCCTCTGCATGGTTCGTTTCTCGCCGCCTCAGCCCACCTTAACATGACTAAATGGAGCCACAGCCTCTTCTGCACAGCACCTCAAAGGTAATGAGCCATGCCATCCTCCCAGCTTTCTGCTGGCTTGCTGGAGTTGCAGCAGACAAATTAGTCCAAGTAAATCAGAGCCCTTACTGCTGAGATGTGGTGGTGCTATTGGGTCTATCAGTCACTTGCTATCCCAGGAAACACACATCACCAAGGCAAGTAAAAACATCTTGTGAGCAGCTGTCATGCTGGGAAGGGGAAAGAAAACCTGGCAATTTTGTAACATAACATGCTTGTTGTATTTTCTATGCTAAAAACCTTCCCTTCTTGTTATTGCTTTGGTTCACATCAACGCTTTCTTTGATCTCCTTTCAGTTTAGGGACTCCCTACTGTCACATTCAGCAAGTATTTCTCTAGATCTCTCTACCAAAGATTTCTTTTTTTGGTCAAGTTTCTTCTTTGTGTTTTGGGGATTTCTTATCTGTGTGATCATGAACAAATACAGTGCAACTGGTAACACTTTGTGCTATATGATGTTATTTAACACCTAATATATTCCAAATAAATTATTTAAGAAACTAATCTCTGTCTTTCTAAACTTCTCTAAAATTTCATTTTACATTTGCATACCACTTGGTAGAAGATCCCAAAAACATTATCATATAATTTCCAGCAGAGGATTCTTCTACTATCTCTTATGCAAGACTCTTGATGGTAAAAACAACATTATCAGATGATGAAAAAATGACAGCAGCTCTTTGTTTATTACAATTTCTTACAATTTTGGGTTGTATATGTATTTCCATCTACATGCTAAGAAGATTTTGACCAGCCCTTGAAAAAGACAGATAACTAAAATTTCATTGTGCAATATTTTTATTTATCTCTTCCTAACATTCACAATCCAAAAGATTTTAATCAACTCCATTTTAAAAAGGATAAGACACCATAAAGAATTAAATTGGAGTCCATTGTTATCTGGAGATATTCAGATAGGCACAACCTAAAGATTCAAACAGGAGTCCAGGTTCAGATATAAAAATTAATTCAAAGTTGACGGCAGCTTAGGATGTAAAGCTGCTCTTTCTGGCTAACATCTGATGGGAACAACCTAATCTCCAACTGAATCTGAGGCTGGGAGAAGGAGAGGAAGCAACTGGACAACAGATGTGGAAGTCATGAGGAAGAGATGGGAAATCACTGGGACGCAGTGATTCAGTTTCATGCTTGACTGACTGTCTCGTATCCCTGACAGTGTTCTATGATACACCAAGAGAGGAATTTCTGCACAAAATGTGTGTCAGAAAAGCATCGTCTCATATAGAACAGTCACAGAATCAGCAAATATGAGGTTCAAAATGTATTTATCTGTGATGTCCAGCATGTCCACTCAGCAAGGCAATGTCAACTTAGAGAGAGCCCTCTGCTTATAGCAGGTGGTGCCAAATTACTTTGTAAGCTGAGGACCATGTGGCATCCCTCCTCTGGAAGTGGACATGGTACAGCCATGCCAACATACTGCTGTCAGATAATGGGACCTGTGCCATGGAGATGGAAAAAGTTATTTGGAATTGGCTGAAAATGTCTCAGATATGTTGCTGCAGTGGCAAAACCTTAGTACAAGTGACGACGATACCTCTACTCCTAAGGACCCTACTGTTCCCTAGCTGTAACTAGCACTGCTGAATAGAGTTGTGTGAACAGCATTTTTTTTTACTTTTGTAATTTTTTTTCTGTGAAGCTATGGCTGTCAATATTGCAAGGAATACCAGCTAAGGTGGCATTTTCTAGAAGCATCCTTGGTATCTCCTGGTACAAAAAGGAGTGCTGGAAAATTAAAAGAGTCATGGCTTGCTCCAACCTGCACTGTACTCCTAACCTGCACAGAGGGTGTGAGGTGTGCTCCTGTGAATTTGTGATGCAGGAATCCCAGTGAGACACTCCTTTACTTGGAATTTCTAACAGGATCAGTGGAAGAATACAGCTCCATATTTCAGCTCAAATGAGGGTTACTTTCTCCAGAGGCAGGAAACAAGTTCTGCCTCTGCTGAGCTGTCACAGAGCCTACGGCAACCAATGCCAGGAGAGGCACAGTGTCACTGTAGACTGCTCCTAATAACCAGGAACAAGTATGCAGGCTGCTGTCCATCATGTCCACTTTGTCCATATCCCCTTGTGGTTATGGAACGTAATTGAAGTTGGATATTTGGGCTGGGTAAGGAAAAGAATAAGTTGCAAATGTATCTTGCAAGGATGCTGTAGTCTCGTGCATGAATCCCAGTGCTGGCCAGCCTGTGCTAGAGGAAGGGCAGGTCTGCAATCTAGGTTTTGGCTTCAGATTCTGTGGATTCAAATCCTGGTGGATGTGAACACACTGTGCCTGGCACTGGACAGTGCACAGTGAGATTCCACATCTGTGTGGTGCCTTGTGGTTTCTGGAGTACTGCCCATGCTGAGGAAGACTTTGTGATGAGGCCTGTACTCGGCAGCCTTGTTTGCTGTACCTTGTCTAAATCAGTGGGGAGGAGGGTACAGTTAGCATCACAGAGAGGGACTCACAGGATTCCTGGGACAGCCACATTAAATGGCAAAGCAGAGTTATTTTAGGATGCTAAGATCCATCCTAGCACCTGCTCTGAACAAGAAGTAAAGGTGCAGCACCAATGTGTTTCACAGGCGTTATGATCCACAACCCATTCAGCAACTCATCTTCCGGTATCTAATCAGTTCCCACAAATTTCTTTGCTGCTAGGGAATGATATACTGTGACCATGGCTAAAGTAGTGTGAGCAAGGCAGATCTGACTTTTGCTCTTTGAAGGCTGAGTGATGAAAGGAGGTGGAGAGAATGGGGGACTTAACTACTGACCTGTGGGGCAGGGGTCACTTGGGAGCCAGTCTTAAATCTAAAGGTCATCAACACAGTGACGGAGTCTAAATCCATCACTTTTCAAGGATGTAATTGTATTTCTAATACAGCAGGTGCTGAGAGAATCAGAGAGGAGAAGGTGAGTGGAAAAAGCAGCTCAAAAAACTACTTGGGTTACAGAAGGTAGAGATTGCCCTGTGCCCAGTCAATACCTATATCTGGTTAAATTTATTCACTTTTGTTCTCTTTGTAAGCCATGGGCAGCATTTTCCTTGCACTCTGAGTTGGTCCAACTCTTCTCTGTAAGGAACAGTCTCATCCCATTGTATTCTCACTCCACTCCCTTTCCATATGTGCACACAAATGCACATCCCATCCTTCTACAATTTGTCTCACTGCCTTGGATTGCAAATCCAGCTGAGCACAAGAGAGGACCCCGTGATAGACTTATTTCAGAGAAGAGACCCCTCAGCACTGAGAGCCAGAGAGAGAGGCAAGGAGCAGCCAACCTTTCCCAGGTACATCTGTCCTGCTAAGTGTCAAGGTCTCAAAACAGCACAGAAGAGTTTAAGGATGAAGGGCAGGCAGAAGTCACTCAGAAGTCAGACTCTTGTGGATCTCAGCATGGACTGCACTGGGATTCAGATGAAGTCTCCGAGTTTCCATGCTGGCAAGCAATGCAGAGATGTATTCATAAGCAGAGGCAGCAGAAGTCTCCCACGCATCCACCTTTCTGCAGATGGCTGGGGGCACTGTATCTCAGAGCTGGGGAAGGTCCTTCACTTTCTTTGAAATTCCCTACTCTACGCGTTGAAAGACAGACTCTTAGGTAGCCTAAAAACTTACTGAAAAGCTAAAGGATGACAGCCTGAAGTCAGCAAGTCTCCAGGGAGGCGTTCTGCTTCCAACCCTGTCTGTAGGCATTGATTAGCATTGATTTTGTCTTGGTGACTGTATTTGGCAAAACCTGGCAGACAGCAGTGCTCAGTCTTGGAGCTGAGAAAGGCCAAGAGCAGACAATATTAACTCTGCCTTCAGACCACAGCAGAACTGCCGTGCTCTGATACATTGATGTACAACCAACCAGAACATAACCTATGGATTCCCTCAGCTCAAAATTTCACAGTACTAAATTCCAGCTTTAAAAAGCTTTACCTTTACTGGAAAGACCCGAACTCTCAGGAGGAAACTGCAGTGCCTAAAAGCACCTTGAGTGGAGGCTATCAGACCTGGCCAATCACAGGATCTCAGACCAGCTGACCGTGACCTGAAATGTTTTACTCCCTGTAGGTTAAAAGGTATTTCAGAAGGAAGAATCTGGTGCTGCTGAGAAGCTTTGCAGTGATCTCTGTGGGACTGAATGGCAAAAAGTCAGCTGCCAGTTGGGAGTTCCCTGTGGAGAGAGTGAGCTTGGCAGATTGGACTTGCCAAGAGCACTTGGGGCTGGCACAGCCTGCTTGGGTGGGAATCATTCCCACCACTTGAAAGGGAACTGAAATAACTCAATACTGAAGGGAGCTGCCCACTTTGGCTCTTCCTCCTGAGCTTTACTGCAAACATTTTTCCCAAATTTTCAGGCACAGAAGAGCAAACAGCTGCTGTCTGGAGAACATGCCCAGTCACTGTGCTTGGCACAGGACAGCCCAATCTCAAAGGCCACATTTCTGCACAGACATGTGGAATGCAAATGGGCGTTCCCCAGCCCTCAGGTTTAGAAGTGAGGGGAGAAAGTCATGGCAGGTAACTTCAGCAGCATAATTTGACCTGTCAATTTTGAATGGAATAGCTGAGCAGATATAGCAAACACAAAGAAAACAGACATGTCTGTCTTTATATCTTTCTGGCTATCAATTATCTATTGATCTGTGTTACCCTATTATCTCCTTGAAATCCAACTTGAAGTTTATTTAAGGTCACATGCAAACGAAAACCCACAAATTTTGCCTTTATAATAAAAATAATTCTTCTTTCAGATTAAAGAAAAATGTAAGTGAGAAAAATGAAAACAAGATAGATTGCCAGTGAAAGCATGGAGGATGAGTTAACCATGCCTGACATGACCTGGATGGACACTAAACTTGTTGTAGGGGCACAGACTTCTTCTCTATGACTCTTCTGTATGTCAGCCACAGACAACAGAGTAACATCACCTTGTTTCTCTTACATCTAACAAGTAAGTTAAGCTGCCAGTTAGGTAATTCTGAAACAGTGGCTCCTAATTTCAAATATTTCCCCAAAGTATATGCTCCTGAACCAATACAGACATATATTGATTATGTGTTTCTAATTATCAGATATGTTTTCTATTTCTCTTAGCAGTACAGCTGTAAGTTGCTAAAGTCAAATTTTTAAATTCAAAGAAGTGAAAATATTGCAAAAATAATAGTAAAAAAAGAAAGTTTCTCTGCTATTTATCACAACATCATCAGTTAAATCTTTCCAGTAGCTCTCTGTGTGGTGCTATTAAGATAAATCAAATCAAAGACAATACTTCTTCTTGCAAACTGCAGGTTCAAGTTAGGCAGGAGTTGTCATAAATTCTGCCTCAAAGCTTGACTTACCCTGACATTTATGTTTCCTTTAATCCTGACTCTCTGAAGTACTGAAAAAGTCTAACGCTGGGGCTGTCAGTAAGACTCGTGATCTCAAGGGCTCAACTTAAAACATTTTAGGGTTGCCATGACTGCTTTTTGGGGTGTTTTTCTTGTAATCTCTGCCCATGCATGCTTTCAAGATACATCAGAAAGCTGAGGGTGACTGGTCAGACAATTCAGCTGGAAGAGCTGGCAGTGTAGAAGCAGCCCGTAGATATTTTTAAAAACAGGCACCTTCAAGTCATTTAATCTCATGTTCCTGAATACACAAGCATACAGAGCCCCGAGCTGCTTTTAAAACCTGTGGCTATGGATTTGAGTCTTGAGTCCTCTGGGAGCATTCATCTTCCAGCAAGGGCAGGAAGAAGAGAATTAGGGCAGGCACTAATGCAATCAAGCAGATTGTGTACTACTCTTAGCAAGGCAAGTCTACCACAGAAAATGC
>VYZQ01049492.1:10934-32576 GCA_013400655.1 Mystacornis crossleyi | reverse complement strand
CCAAGACACATACCCTGCCCCTAAACAGTTGGCTTTTTTCCCCTACCACGTTTCTTATCAGTCTCCTGCAGAGACTCTAAAAGTCTTCTCTTGATAGGCCAGATTACCAAGATGATCTCCTCTCCATGATAAATAGAAATCAAACTGTTTTTCTCTGTCAGCAAACCATGCATTCCCAGTCCAGATAGTTAAATGAATAGAACTCTCCTTCTCCTTCTCCCTCTCCCTCTCCCTCTCCTCCATCCCAGCTCTCTTGTCATCCTTTCAGTCTCCTTACCCTCCCCCCAATTAATTCCTATGCTTTAATACCATCTAAGAGTCCTTAGTGAGAAGAGGATCTGCTTGCTATGCAGGTGCAAGTTTTCAGCACCACAGCACAACAGCAATGCCACCCGCCCTGCCCTCCTCAGGGCTTCTCTTTGTCAGCCACTTTTTCTTTTCTTCCTTTTCAGCTCCGTGCTGAACAACCCCATGCAGATAATCTGATTATGCTAATTTGTACTTCATGAACCTAAAGTAAGGGGATCTGCGGAGGGTGAGCCGGGCTGGGGATAAGGGTGGTGAGGGCAGGAGAGACGTTTGGGAGGGGGGTCCACAGACAATGGGTTCAAGTCAGTTAACAAAAAAAGCCGTCTGTATTGCCAAACAAAGCACACTCCGGGTAACCCCTAGCTGCTCTTGACAGTTTAGAGTGTCCCAAACTGGCCTGCGCCACTGAGCAGAAAAGGGAACACGGAGAATATACAATGAAGGGGCACAATGAGAAGTCTGTTTCCTGTTGAATGTTGCTTTTTTTTTTCCTCCTTAACTAATCCTTCCCAGAATCTAGTAGTTGAAGTATGGTCCACCAATTGTTTGTCAGATGGCAGCTATGGCACTAGACAGCTGACGAAGTACTCGAAATTTATTGAATAATGGGCAGTGACTTTGCAGACAGAAGCTCACAACTCTCAGCTTGGACTCGTTCCTCTGTAAGAACTCACAGAGTCCCAGCTTGATTTTACATTGTCTTTGCTGTAGGTGGAATTGGTCAGGAAACAACCGTGAGAAAAAAACATATAAAGGGTATGGAAAAAAAGATTTTCAAGATTAAAGCAATCCCAAAACTGTTTCAATTGGCAGGGACCTCCTGAGATCATCTGGTCTAAGCCTCCCGCTCCAGCCCTGTCGTCTCAAGTTGTTCGCCCAGGACTCTGCCCAGTTAAGTATCTCCACAGACCCTTTGCTGTTGTGAGGGAAAATGGGAGGAGGGAAAAAAGGCAGTTGCTCTGCACTCCACCCTAAATAGGACAACTCCTCCTTTTCATACAGAACAGACTATTTGTTTAGTCCTGCAGCCCAAAGCAGAATACCTCTGGACACCATTTCATGAAAGCAAATGGAGGAGGAAAAATGACTGTCCTGAAGCTGTCATCTCAGGTCCAGTCCTGAGTTCACCTGCATTTGCATTAGGGTCTTACATGAAATTTACCTGATAGGGTAGAAAATATGCAGTATCTTGCCAGCATTGCTCTTCTTTATTTGAGATCTCATTTGCTGAATGTACAGTGCATTACAAGGCATATATCAGTATCTAACAAAATTAGCTCTAAATAACACTGTGAATGGAGCAACTAAGCGAAGGAGCAGAAAAAAAGTATCAGAAATGTAAGATTACCAGGTTAAATTCAAATATAAAGAGTATTTTGAAATTGTCATATGTTGATGGAAGCATCTGCATTCACAGTATGCATAGAAATGCTCCTTGCTTTTCTTCCTTTCCCTGGGAAGCAGCAGAGCTTATCAGATGTGATCCAAACTGAACAGTATTTTTACGAACTGTGTAATATTTCACATAAATAGATCTAATTAAATAGGTAACTTTAAATCTGAAACAGTCAGTAATTCCAGATCCTATGTGTGGATACAGAAATGCTGCTTGCAAGAACTTTTCCTGCTTCTCTCTGGCCCTGTGGGAGAGAAAAGCCTCTCACGAGGGCTATCAGTAAAGTTATTGTAAATTATGAACACCTGCAAGTTGTTTACAGCTTAATAGAGAAAAATGTTTCTGCACATAGCTTGACCAATCCCCTGAGAGGGGCTTAGAAAACTGACCAATTCAACTATGAGAAATTATTCTAAGAAAGAGCTGTTAAATAATTAAATAAAGGACTATTGCTGCACCATCCCTGCCTGCTGGATCTCTCTCTTTGCCCTCCCTACTACTGCGGACCATAGAAACACCTATGCTCCATGAATGCTAGATGCCTGAAGCTCTTGGAACACCTAAAACCCAGATACCTAATGAACTTTAAAGACCTGGGCTTTTGCCCTACTCATGTATGCAACAGACAAAAGCCAGTGAATGCAGAGGACTTACTGCATGGGAGTAGTTTGAGGCCTGGTCATTTGTCCTGTTTGAGGTCTTCCTGTATCCTTTTCTTCCCTTCTACAGCAGCTCTTGGTCAGACTGGCAAGGATTTGGCAAAGGAGGTAAACAGAGTAAGCAGCATAATCTTGAGGCGGTCTTGCTCTGTCCCCTTGTGTTTCTCCTGACCTGAAGGATGACCTGCCCCAGACCCCCTTTTTTTTGTTTATAGAGATAGTGAGTTACTGTAAGCAAGGATGTTTATTTTGTGATGTATATACAGGGAGTTCAATGCAATTCATTTGAAACTCTTAAGTAATATTGTGACATACAATGCTAATACTTAGCAAAACTATGTAAAGAATGTATTGCCAGCCGTGATTGATTACAACCTGGAAAGTAGCTAGCAGTGATTATTGCTGACATGTGCTTTTCCAGAAAATGAAAACCCTGAGCAGCTGGATGAAGCAAGCCCACAACTTTCAGACCCAGAGGAGACGCTCATGTGGGTAGAGCGGGACAGGTGAATTACCTACAGTGATGAAAGGCACAGTAGGTGTATTGAGCACCCAACCCTGAGAATCATGTACCGGCTGAGTGGACAGAGAGGCTGCTCAGTGTTTGTTGGAGCTGAACCACAGGTCAATACAATGGATAAAAGCTCACCCAAGAACATTATAGGACAGTGACAGGACAGCACTCCTGCGTGCCACTGCTGAGGGAAAGCCACAACTGTGGGGAAGGGCATCCTTTGAACCTTGGTTGGATCAACAGAGGGCTGCAGCTTGTCTCAGTCCTATCAACTAATCAGCAAGTGATGTATCTAATGATGCAGGGAGATAAAGATGGTAATAAGAGTTAAAATCCACTCTATAAATCAGCTGCTTTCAAAAAGAATACTATTAAGGAACAAGATGTGCTAAGGAGAGGCTTAGCAACCAAAATCCTAACTTTTGTTAACATGAATTCAGCTCTAAGTGAAGTCATGACTTAGTTCACTATTGCAATAAAGATATAAAATACTGGAGTATTTATTTTTTGGACATACAAACTCTTTTTGTATACATCCACAGCCCAAAGCACACACTTTTGCCTACTTGTGTGTCCATGACCCATGGGTGGACACCAAGGAGCTCCTGGATAGAGCCAGCAGCATTGGCTACAGCTGCTACAGCTCTAGGCTTCAGCTAGGAATAGACACACTGCTGCTGCTTCAAAGGCTGTAGGAGAAGAAAAATTTTAAATGGATCCTTAAATATTTGTGAGAATCTAATCTGGTGTGAGGGAGGAGGGATCTGAGGTGAATGTAAGTCAAACAACACTGCTGCTCAGTTTAAAAAAAAAAAAAAAACATTATTTCTCCACTTTGCAATTTAGATTGGCACTAACCAGCACACAAGGAAAATAAACCAAAGCAATGTTAGGAGAAAATTTGCCATCTGAACTTGTGATTTATTTTCTCAATTTTTTCAGAAAATCTGAAAGGAGACAGGACCTGACCTTCTGGAGGAAAACTGTGAAAAAGAAGGAGGGTAACAGGAATGAAACACAAGGATGGAAGGTACACAAATGTAAAGGTGGGGCCTGAGTATATGAGTACTGATTGAAGGCATACACAAGCAAGGTGACAAAAGTGGAATGAATAGCCAGATTCTCAGAGACAGACAGGAGACTGAAAGGCATACTAAGCCATGAGTAAATGCTGATGATGGCTTGGAGAAAGCAAGAAAACCAAGGAAGCTGTGAAGGAGTGATACTGAAAGAAATATGCAGGGTTGATGAATATATGGTGCTGGCAAGAGAGGAAACAGGGGAAAATGTACTAGAAGATCAAAGTAAGCAGCTTGATGGGGATAAAAAACAGGGAAACAAGGCAGAAAAGTGTGGAGCAGAGCAAGAATTCGATTGGAAGGAGACAGACAGCAGTGTGGCAGATGGCTACAAATCACAAATGTGGCAGGATGAGAGCAGACAGTGGAAATGTCTATTTCCATATGTGACAAAGATTACTATTTTCACCTGACTTGATTTTGATGCACAGACTTGAGTTTGAGAGATCTTCTTGAGTTTGAGAGATCTTCTTCTCAGAAGATAAATAAATTTTATATAATAATTAATAAAAAAAGAATATTTCTAATTTCCTGATTTTAGGAAGAAGAGCAAGGGTTTTGAGACATACTGGTGAAATATACTAAAAAAAGTTCTCATCCTTTGTTCCCCTAAGGCACCGTTTTTGAATTCCAGGCCACTGTGTGTAGGATCCCAACAGTCATTAGGAAATAAAACACTAAATAAACATATCCCACATTAAGCAGCAACTTCACCTGCCATACTTCCATGCTGAGTACACACATCTTTTTTTTTCAAACAAAAAATAAGCATAATCCTGCAGAAAAGTACTCTGAAGAATGTGCAAGTTGGGTAACTATTCAGCAGGTGTTTACAGTGAGGATTTTTAAGGTCAGGATAACATTCCTTGGGCAAGAGAGTCAGTTCAGGCTTGTGTTTTGATTTCACATTGAGCTTTACACTTGTACAATGCAGCAATGTACTAACCAGTCCATCTTTAAACTTCTTACATGCACGCTGTGCTGCTCAGGTCTTACTATGAGCCTGCTCCCAAGAAATGAAGAAAGGGGTACCTGCTCTTCCAGCTTAAAATCAGAAAAATACAAAAAATTGTGTCACACACACAGAGACAAGTGTACCTAGCTTACACACTAATACTATCAGCTCACACTGTCACAGTTCTCTCAGCATCTGTATAGTTGGCTCAAGGATTATTTCAGAGGTTTTATTTCCTGCTATCTTTAAATTATTCTTGAAATATCCAGGACAACTGGGAAAATTGATCAAATCTTAAGTTTTCTTGTTTGTTACTCTACTTTTATTACACAGGCTGTATTCTGTGATCTGATTTCTCTCTGGTGGCTTCCTCTGTTCTTTCTCTGCTCTGCTAAGATGCCACCCTGAACACACAGGAATCTCTCCCTGGTTACCAGCAATCTTAGAGAAACTGCTGCTCTTATTTCCTGCTGGAGCTGGAGGCAGAAAACTCACCCAAACTTCTTTCTTGTTTAACTGTGGCGGCTAACATGCTTTACTGCCTCACTGGTATGAGATCCACCTCCACACCAGCTACCTCTGTGTTGTCTAACCCCAGCCACCAGACGAGCCCCATGCAGCCACTCCCTCATTCTCCCACCAGTGCGACTGGGGAGAGGACTGGAAGGGTAAAAATTCAGTTTGGGATAATCACAGTTTAATAGGGGAAGCAAAGGCTGCACACACAAGCAAAGCAAAATAAGGAATTAATTCCCTGCTTCCCATGGGTGGGCAGGTGTTCAGCCATCCCCAGCAGAGCAGGGTCCCATCACACACCATGGTGACTTGGGAGGACAAATGCCATCACTCCAAATGTCCCCTTCCTTCCTTTTTCCGCCCACTTTATACACTGAGCATGATGTCACTTGGTCTGGAACATCCCTGGGGTCAGTTGGAATCACCTGTCCTGGCTGGGTCTCCTCAGCAAGAGGAGCAGAAAAGGCCTTGGCTCTGTGCAAGCCCTGCTCAGCAATAACAAAAACATCTCTGTATCATCAACTCTGAGTTCAGCACAGGTCAACAACACAGCCCCACACCAGCTCCTGGGAAGGAAATTACCCCAGCCAAAACCAGCACAACTCTGCTTTGGAGAGCAATGCTTCAGGTGCAGTGAAAATGCAGTATTTTGTATTTGAGGACCTGACTAAAAATTTAAAGTTCAGGTAGGTATTGCTGATCTGCTGCAAAATAGCAGCAGTAGAGGTACCACAGCTGGCATGTTAAAGAATCTGGGTATACCTGCACAAGTTGCAGGCACAGTTGTGGTTGCAGTGCAGACGTTGCTGGTCCAAACTGCGACTTTTTTTTGTGTCACTGTAGGTTCCTTGTGGTCACTGCCATTTTTATTTGTTTCCTTCTCCTCAGATGATCACACAGGAGATAGTCTGAGTAGTTTTCATTGTCTAGCAATGAAACGGATGCCACTCTGTGGGGATAAACCAGTACTGCAAGGAGTGAAAACGACAACATCGTTTTAAATCCCATCAGTAGCTCCGTGGCTGCAGCTGCACGGACACAGAGCCCTGCTCAGGGGGAAACAAAATGATGCTGGACTGATCTCCACCACCGAATGCAGCTTACAAATGTATTATGTCTTATTAATTAACAACTGGGGCAATTCGATATTCTGCTCTAGAAAACAAACTCTGGTTTCTGAGTCTGCACACAAGCACGACAGAAAATAAGAATTAGATTTGTTAATGACAAGACTAGTAAGAGATCACTAAGTTATCATCTCTTTGTGTAGATGAAATGAAGATGGAAATGGCCAGGAAACAGAAATGAGCTGCACACACATGGGTCAACTGTCAGGGGGCAAATGAGTCGCTGGATGCACAGAAGGGACGAGACAGTGAGAACAGGAATTCATTCTGTGAATATGCTACTGATAAAAGGTAAATCGATGAAAATAATAGCTTGCTATTCATAGCAAGCTGAAATTATTCTGGGAAAAGTTCAAGTGTTTGCTATGTTAACTGGCATAAACCTTTTCTCCAAAATGATTCTACAATTCGTGTTATTTCCTGAAATTAGTTCTTGGTAGGCAAAGAACAAGGTTAAGAGCACCTGTGAAAGTTGCACATTTTCAGACTGCTTTGCTTAACTTCACTATAAAGTGTGCAAAACTTAGAGCCTTTAAGAGTTTTCACCAGCCTATGGAAGTTGAATGGAAAAGACAAAAACAGTGTAGGGAAAATTTAATAGGGAAAACCAGCCAACAACTCACAAACAAGTAAACTTAACTTCCATGTCCAGAAGAGGGGAAAAAAGGTTAATATGCAGGAAAGATGAGAACAACAAATCTTAACAGTGTTCCATCAAGAATAGTGTCGAGCTAGTGTACTTTGGCTTCAGGATGACAAAATTTTAGCCTTCCAATGCCTGAAGGGAGCCTGTCAGGTGGAGAGATGTTTACAAGAGCATGTAGTGAGAGGACAAGGGGGAATGGCTTCATACTGAAAGAGAATAGATTTAGGTTAGGTATGAGGAAGAAATTCTTCCCTGTGAGGGTGGGGAGGCCCTGGCACAGGTTTCCCAGCGAAGATGCGGCTGCCCCTGGATCCCTCGAAGTGTCCAAGGAGCTTGGAGAAACCTGGGATAGTGGAAGGTGCCCCTGCCCATGGATGAGCTTTAAGGTCCCCTCCAACNCCGCCCCGCGCTGACGGCGGCCGGCAGCGGCCAAGCCGCCTCCTGTGGGCTCGCTCGCCTCTCCCGTCCCGGGCAGCTGCTCCGGGAGCTCCCTGCCCGGCCATGGAGCTGTGGCAGGTGCCACTGAGCTTCTCCCGCCTTCGCATGTTCCCTTTCTTCGACCTGGCGCATTATGTCGCCTCCGTCCTGGCGCTAAAGGAGCAGCGGGGTGAGCGGGGCGAGACGGGACGGGGCGGACACCCCACACCCCCATCCCAATCCCGGTGTTCCTCCGTGTTTCCCCCCGGCCCTGCAGCGTGTGCGTGTTTGTCCCGCCGGGTGCCCAGCCCCGGCAGGGTGAGAATGGGGCCCCGAGGGGAGCCGCCGTCCCAGTTACCCCATGGCCGTGCAAATGGGATTGTCTGCCGCCTGCATTAGCCCGTCTGTCCATAAGCGATGTCTCAGTGCCCGCAGAAGACACCCAGCCAAGCTTTTCTCGCTTTCCAGAACTTAGGAGGCGCTGGTGTATTCAGCCAGGAGTTTTGTTGAAAACCTTTGAATTTTTTAAATTTAGTTATTTATTTATTTGTCTCAGTTTTAAAGTGTCAGGAGTAAAAGGGCTGAGGCCCCTGGAAGTTAGGTTAAAGGGTGCAGAGATGGTGTGTATAACACAGGCCAGTATCTCTCTGCCCACAATTACATCTGGTAGGGGAGATACTCCGCATCCTTCATCCACCCTATTTGTGCAGGGGGATGTTAAGGCAATTCTGCCTTGTAGGAAACAGCTCATGACTCTGATGGGTAGGTCCTGTGCCAGTGGCTTGTCAGCGTTGTACCCCATAGATTGTAAAGTGAATTTAACAAAGCTTTCCATTTCCACTAACAAGGTTTTGTACAAGAGCACATCATGGCATTTCAGTCTCTACATGCTCTCTTCCAGAAAATCTCTTCTACTGTGGCTGTTAACCCCAAACCTGGTTTGGTGTTTTTTTTTTTTTTTTTTTTGTTTTTTTGTTTTTGTTTTTGTTTTTGTTTTTGTTTTTGTTTTGCTGTCACAAATGTAGACACTGGCCTTGTTTCAGTGTTTAGAATTAAGCTGCTTGTGGTGTTGGTTTGGACATATTTATGGTAACCCAGGTGCATCCCAGGTGATAACTGTGTAGGCAACTGAGCTGGCTTTTGGGATTATAGTGCAAATTTGGGAGCTGCTGCTTGCCTCAGATTTCTAGGGCTCTGCACTGTTTGTTTAGTGAGAGCTTGTTCTTTGGTCCCTTCCTAAATGTTCCAAGGTGAATTTTGACTTTCTACTCAGGAAGTGCACTTAACAGACCGTGAGGACTGGTGTAAAGTGCTTATGTATTATAGGATCTTCACCAAACTTTGTTAATGGTGCTAAAATTTTTAACTGGTGCTGGCCTGTGGCATTGTGTAATGTGTCTGTTCCATTTAAAAGGGGGCTTTCTGACATTATCATGCAATACCTTTAAACTTTCCTCTGGAATGGGCACACCTAAAGACCAGGGTGAGAGGCCTCTCTGTTTTTCATCAGCATAGCTTTAGTGAGACAACACTTAAGGAAAGCAGAATTTCTGTCAAAAGTCTGCTCAGATCCATGCTCCTGTTTTGTTTTTTTCTTCTCAGCTTAATAGCTGGATAGTTCAGAACTCTTGAGTATTTTCTAATATTTGGAATTAATAAGTGTAATCCAGTTGACTGCCTGCTGGCCTGTTTCTCACTTCCTGAGTGGTTTGAACTGAGTATTAAATCATAACTGAAATAGAAGTTATTATGGATACTCAGTATGGATATATTATTGTCGACTAACGCTGTCTAGGCTTTATGTTCTTTTTGGAAACTTACAACAGTAGCTATATTTGACAGGGAAATAGCAGGATAGCCTTGAGTGCCTGGTGATGTAAGAAGTATGTGCTCAAGTTACAGCCATGTTTATTTTATCCCAGATGACGGTCTCATTAAAATACCAACCCACCCCCAGTGCTTAAAATCAGGTTTGGTGTGGGCATGTGGATCATGGATGGGTGCACACTAACTGGAACTTTTCCAATCCTCCTAGCCAGGCTTTCTTGCTCATTATGACTGCTGGCAAACTACAGCAGTGACAACCAATTTGTTGCTTTCTGCGTGTTTTAAAATAAGAGTTCTTGATTAGTGCCTTTAGGATGGCTTAGGAGTTGCTTGCTTGTAACTCCAGCCAGTTGTAGAACTGGCAGTTTTCTTTTTTTGGGATGGAGAGGCTGCAAATGGTGTTGATGGTTGAGAATGTGTCATATTTTTTTTTGTTCTTGTTCTGTGATGTGTTTCAGGTGACTTGAAGAGAAATGATTTTTTTGGCATAGTTTCATTCTATTAAGTCTGACTCTATAAATCCTTTATCTTAACCAATGATATTATATATGGTTGAATGGGGTACTAGATAAACTTGTACAAATCCTCCTGGTTTGCTCCCTTAGGTGTGTGTGCAGTATGCATTCCTATTGCCTATTTAGAACATGCTGAAAAGTTTAAAGCAGATATTATCCTATTGACAGGAATAGTTAGTTGGTAAGGTGGTGTTTTGGTTTTTGGGGGATTTTTTATTGTTTATTTGATGGCATTTTTTGTTTGTTTTTTTTTTTTTTTTTTAATGTTACTGTTGGTCAGCAACTGTATTCAAAATTAGTCCTTGTGTTTTGAAACCCTTCCTTAACTTTCTAAAGTGTACATTTGCAGGGCTAGTGGCCTTCTGGCAGATCCATCATTGCATGCTTGTGTGATGCCTCATTAATTTTCCAGGATGCATCAGAGGACAAATATAAATGACCACTTTGTATAAAAACATGTGACCTACTTAAAACTGAGTTTGTCTTCTGAAAGGTTACACCCCAGTCATAATTTAGATAGCAATGCTAAGATGATCTTTAAATTAGTATCAATGTTTTTTGCCTCATCGCCTTCTGTGTTGGGTGTATTCTGTATTAGAAAGCAGGTATGAATTGTTAAATACTGGCATTTGATCCAATTCCAATGTTGACCAACAGAAAAATCTTGAAGTGCAGTAGCGTTTCCAGTCTCTTGTCCATTTACTTATAAAATGAAGACGTTTATCTTCATTGCTTTGGAGCTTACTCATAGAGGGCAATCTGGTAATTATAGTTGTAATTCCTGTATGAACCCTCGAAACTAAAAACCACTTGTTGCTATTTGTGGGGAAAAGGAACTGTGGAGAAGCTGGTGATTGCTGAAAGGCAGGAGAATGGATTTGAAGAGAGAACAGATACCGATCTAATTTTAAATCCACTCCAAAAACAGTAAACACAAGCCATTTGTATTTTGCAAGTCTCTTTCTTGGAGCACCAGATACTGCAGTTTGAAAAATAAATTACAAAATAGTTAAAAATAAAACATATTATTTTATATTCAGATATTCTGTAATGCTTAGGACTGCTCATTTTTATAAATTGGCTGTTACAGGGGAATTTAGATAGTGCTGCAATACTTCATATCTATGCAAGCACTAAATCTGGAACAATCTTATTAATGTATTTAGTGAATTGTATTGGAATGCTGTATGTTCTTTTATATGTTTGAACCTCTCATCTTGGGTAAGAAGCTTCTTTTCCTACAGAAATGCCTGAAAAACCAAAGCTTCTACTCTGATTTGGGAATAGATGTCAAATTTCATTTTGGGGCAGACGCTAGCGCTTTTGTGAACTTCAGCCTTTGGACTACAGAAAATAAAACTTGTGCAGGCAAAAAGCTGAGCACCAGTGTAGAGAGGAAGCTTTGGCAACGCAACTTTTAAGTGGAAGGAAATAGACAAAACAACTCCTTGAGGATATTTCTAGCTTTGGTAAAATGTTGTTTTTCTCTGAAAATGGTTAATGCTTCCCGTTACCTTCGGTATAATCTTTAGTATAATCTTTTAATATTAAATACTCTTTTTGACATAGTTCACTTGCATTTTAAAAGGATAATTCATTTTAAAGATAATGAAATAAACAAAACCATCAACCTTTTAATAACAAGGGAAATTTACATTTATTATTATAGTTCAGGGTGGCCTTTTTTCTTTTCAAGAGTCCTGGTGAAAACTATTTGGTAATTATCTTGGAGGCTGTTTTCATTTTGGCCAGCAATCACAGTAGGGTATTATGAGTAAAAAAAAGGAAAACAAGTTACCCTGAATTCTTGGAACCCTCAAAAGCAGACGGAATTCCTAGAATAACCCTCCAAATGTTAGCAATCCTGTTTAGATAAGCCACTTATATATTTTTAATACAAATTTGAAAGCAAGGGTGTCCCTGTGTCAGGCTATTAACAAGACCTCGCTGCCATGCTCTGAAAGCTTTCTCTTCTTGGTAGCCGGATATAACAAACTAATGCACAAAAGATGTTCAGAGAACACGTTGTCAGCCCTTCACTTCTGTTTAGGAGGTGTAAGTTAAAGTCACCATACCCTGAGGTTTGTATTTCTGGAAAATTTTTCTTTAAGAGCCTGCCAATTGCTGGAGGATTTTTCATTACCTGAAGGAACTAAATTGAAGAATATTGACCTTTAAAACATGGTGTTATTCTCCAGTTTTCGTTTCTGTTTATTCATTTGTTTTTTTCCACAGGAGCTGTGGAAGTGTCAGTCCGAAGTCCATTGGCCTGCTGGTTTAGTGCAATGCTTTATTGCTTTGGGGGTTCAGTTTTGTCTTCGTTGATGCTTGGTGAACCTCCAGTAGCATTTCTGGCAAAGACCATAAATATTCTACTGGCATCCTCAGTCTGGTAAGCAGCCACAATTGGGTAAGATGAGTTATATTGGCTCTAATGAAGCTATGTGCTGTAAACTGACACTATAACATCAAGGTTCCATGTAAATCAGCATTTTTACTTAAAAGTGGATTTGGATGCTGTCTCTTCATCCAGAGTGTCATAGCAGCTCTAAGATCCTGTTTTGTGTGAGTAGAGAGCAGCTCTTGTGACCTGTTGTGTAGCAAAATGCTCCTCTGCTAGACTAAACTTATGTTAGGTTTTTATAGTATTCCTGGTCAAACAGCTGAAAACATTGCCTTTTAATAAAATGCATTCAGTTGCTTATTTGCAGAACATAGGTAAGTCATAAAAGCAGCCAAGTTTTTCAAAAGTAGCTCTTGAAGACCAGGCTGATGTAAAAATTAGGACTTTTCCTGTTACTGGGGTTCCAAGACACATCTTTCCTCCAGTTTCTACTACCAAACGCATACTTCTTTTCCTGTATTTCATTCCTTCCCAAAAGGGTGGGTGTTTTGGTGGAAGATAGTAGTGAGCTGAATGGTATGATTGAATCAAGTATGTTGCAATTTGGCCTGTTTTGGAGTTTAAAAAAAAAAAAGGTGAAGTTATTTTCATATAAATGTGGCCTTCCAGTGGAGTTCATTTGTTCCACAATGTCACCTTTGAAGAAAACTTCAAACTTTACAAAAATTGTGAGCAGCAGTGGGGTTTTGAATTTAGAAAGCTTAATCACTACATTTGGAAAGTCTGGCCTGCTTAAAATCCTTTAGTTCCACTAGTCGCTTAAGTTTTACAATTGCAAATTCATTAAAGTGAAAGCATGTGTTTCTGTCTGTGTGAATACAGTTGTTAGTTTTCTGGTCTTTGTGTTGCAATAGAAGGTGACATTTAATTTAGACAAATAGGTGAAATGAATAATACATACTAATTAGTAAATTATTAATAGAGCCTGCAGAACCTGCCTATGGTTCTGTTAGCCTGATGTGGGCAGACTGATTGCTTTTTTTGTCAAGTGATACGAGCTAGGAGTACACTTGAAGAGAACAGGATTTCTGTTTCACTCACCACAGTCAAATGTGATTTGCTGTGCAAATTAAACAAGGTTTTTGTGAGGAGCTGTGAACATTATGAAACTTTTTAAGCTTCCAGATTTACAAAGTTCCCTCTTCGTGGGTATAATGACCTTAATTCCTGGTCCCAGATCACGAGAAGTGAAATTCCCCAAGCCACAGTAGAAACTGGAAACTGAGTGGGGTTGTGCTGGGTTTGAGGAATGCTCTTGAATAGTCTGTAGAACAGCGGCATCTACTGTTAGCAGAGATTACGGGCAGAAATGCTGGGGGGCGGCCTTCAGTGCCAGCTTCAGTCCTGTAACCAGCGCTTCAGGGTCCTAAACCCGCATTCTGCAGATGTAAATTAATTCTGGTGTGAGTGAGTAGGTGGCTTAGATAGCTGTTTGCGGTAGCCTCTGAGATGCATCCTCTCTCTACATCTTTGGCTTCATATCAGGTGAAGCCCGGTTGCGTAGAGACATTTGACTTTACAATAGGAGATAAAGGGAAAGGCCTTAGAAATTCTTGGTAGGCAGGATTGATCTCAAAAACCTTAAAGCAAAGGGGCATTGGTTCTGGGGTTGTTTTTGGTTTGGTTTGGTATGGTTTGGGTTTTTTGGTGATTTTTGTGTTTGGTTGGGGTTTTTTGTTTTTTCTTTGTTTGGTTGGGGGTTTTTTTTGTTTGTTTTGGTTGGTTGGCTTTTTTTTTAAGAATACAAAAAGTTATCCTTTTTTAAAAAAAACTTACTCTGCTCTTATGCAATTATTACTCTCTTACTCCTGTGCTGAAATAATCTACTTAAGATAACTTAATCAAGATACTTAATCTTGATTGGATTTTTGTGAATGTCGCAGTAAGAATTGAATTTTCTTTATTATTAAAGAGATACAGTGAAACACCACATAATCCAATCTTTTAAAATGTACTCTCGTTTTAGGATTTAACTGTTAGCCATCTTTACTTGGTTTTAAAAGCAAGTTGATCAAAGATATTGTTAAATTTTGAGTAGTGTGCTTTCAGTTCTTTGAGTAAAGAAATGTGCTTGTAATTGGTGAGCTGGAAAAGCTAGAATTGGTGAGTACTAAGATGTTAAGTGTGATTAAAAATAGCTGTGCATTTCATCTAGCATGACACAACTAGTGGAGGCATTCTTGCTAAAGTTATATAATTCCATGTACCTACAGTCTGGAAGCACAGAGTCGGCATTTAATTTACCACTCTGTGGTAATCCTATTGAACAAAAAAGTCCCAAAACAGAACAACCCCCTACACCAGACTAAACAAAAATGTAACTCACAAAATAAACTCAAACCACACAAAGTCAACCAGACACCACTTTAATAACTTGAATTATGAAAATATGATATATAAGATGTAGAACAATTGGAAAAATATAAAGCTGTTTCTCATGGACTTTAAAGGATTCTTCTCTGGGACAGTGAGGCAGTAGTGTTTGGTTTTGGTGCAAAAGCTCAAGTGTGCTCAGAAGCTACTCAAATTTTTTCCAGTATGCATACCGCGAGACTTTGAGTTGTCAGTATATGTCAGTTCAGGCATTGCTAGTCATATTCCAAAAATATCTTTAAAGACTATTAAAAAATAATTCCTTAGCAAAAATGTGGCCAATGGGTTTTTTCTCATGATTTTTAGGTATCTAGTGTTTTACTGTCCAGAAGACATATTCTACCGGTGCTTTTCCTTTCTGCCTCTTCGTCTTCTGGTGGCAGGAATGAAAGAAGTGACAAGGACTTGGAAGATCACAGATGGCATTGCACATGCAGACACTGTCTACAAAGATGCCTGGCTTGTCATGGTAGCTGTGGGCTGGGCCAGAGGTAACATGCATAACATCTTATTCTGAGGGTTTGGGATTTTTTTGAGTGGTGTTTAAGCATCTAGCCCCTCAGCAAAACTGTTGCTGTGCTGAGCATGGTTGTGCTCGTGCAGTGTGATGTCCCCTTAAGGAAAAAGCCTGTGTTGCAGTTTTTCTGCCTGGATTAAGAGTGACATTGAAGGACTCTGAGGGAAACTCCCTTCAGAAGGTCTTGCGAGACCTTGTAGGATGGGCAGTTGATGACAGTAAAGAAGTAAATCTTCTGTGTAGCTACTTCTGGACATTCCAACCACATTATTGCTGTGTCCTTGCATGAGGCTGAAGAAGAGAACTGGTTATCTTAGGTTTTTGAGTTGTAACCATTACCTGGTTTTAAGCATGGGGATAACCCTTCTTGGCTGCCTGCTGTTTGGAGTACAACTCTGGAAGCCACCTTCCTGACAGCTGTATTTGCAGCCACACCGTCAGGGTCGCTTCAGAACACAGGTGTGCAGCTCTTGCTTCTGATTGATTCTGTGCTGCTGTGGGGAGCCACGTGTGAATGTGATGCATCCATTCAGTTGTTGTCACTTAAAGGTAGACCTGAGGTACTTGCTGATTATCTCAACCTCTGAGGTTTCGTGGCCATTGTTCAAGACTTGTCTGCATGAAAGGTTGGATTAAGTCTTTCTAAGTCTGGGCTTTGGTGCCAGATTTAGCACCTGGTGTCATGAGGTTTTCTGGGAGCAATGGCGTTGTAGTGGTAGCAGTCAGTGGAAACTTACCATAAGTCTCTGCAATTTCAGGTGCTGGTGGTGGCCTAATCTCCAGCTTTGAGCAGCTGGTGAGAGGAGTGTGGAAACCTGAAACCAATGAGCTCCTGAAGATGTCCTAGTAAGTTTTCTCTTTTTAAATTGCAACATGTTAGCTGTTGTTTTGCTAACTCTTTGTGTTGATGCTCACTCTTAGTGGTTGAGGCCCCCCAGAAAAAAAAAGCATTAGGACATAATTGTACTCTGTTTTGGTTTATATCCTGTGAAAGATGGGACTATGGTCTTTGGGACTTTTAGCAGATGTTTTACTCATTTTATATTCACAGCAGAAGAGCAGCAAATGGGAAGACAAGTCAACAAAACTTGTCTGAAAGCAGTAAAGAGCTAGTGAGGAGTTGCTAGAAAGCAGTATTGACTCAGTTTGTCTTACAAGGACATGGTCTTTTATCCAAAATGAAAGTACAGTGGTACCAGTAGTATACAAGTGAATTTTGGTGTATGTTCTGAACATCACTAAGATGGCTTCCTTTGAACACTGTCACTCTTACTTTTGCTGCCAGTGCTATTTTCCTCCAAAGACATCGATTATTTGAGAAGGTACAAATTGGTTATTTTATTCAAAAATGACCTGCAAGATGGGAAAAGTTACTTCTCTTGCAGAAGCAAAGAATGGGGAATATTACATGCCTCCTGGTTTTCTCTGTAAAATGAGAACTGAAACAGGCTGGAAAGCCACAAGCTATTATTGAAAGTCAAGATAAGGTCACTGTGATAATTTCCTAAAATTCTTTTGATCTTTCCCAGGTTACAGTCAGGTCTTTAAAAATAATAATTTTATTTTTTTGAAAAGCCATCTTGCTTTTCTGCAGCCACTCTGAGACACAGAATAACAGGAGAGACATCTGTAGCCTTCTCTTTGGCAACATTTCAACTTTTTGTGGATTGTGTTAGTTGTTGGCTTTTTCTGAAATTCTGAGTATTTAAAATTTCTCCTTCTCTTGTCAGTGCCTAAATGGCAGTCTTGAAAGTAAACTTTCAGAAGGAAGAGGTGACTGTCAAAAATAGCACTGTAAACCTAAATAAAACTGTCTTTACAGGTGCAACACCAGAGCAGTGCTTACTGATTGGCATCATTGCATACCTTCTCCTTCACCACTGTGGGAATGGCTCAAAGTAATTCAAAAAAGATTTTAAAAGTTTTTTTTTATGTATAAATCTTAAGAGCATTAAATTGAACTAAGTTACAAAGTTAAACAGATCTAACATCCTGCAAATGGATGAGATGACTGTATACATAGGTTGGTTTTTTGGGCTTCTTGAGCAGGAAGTTGATGCAGTTTTTTCGTTACTGAAAAGACAGTGAAGAACAGATGTACGACAGATGCTCTGTGATAACAGGAATGTCACCTGTACATGTCCCATGCAGATTAAGAAATGCACAGAATTCTGCCAGTCAGGTCACTGGATAAGATCTGACCAAACATCTCTTGCTTTCTGGCTGCATACCGAGGAAGGGATTTAGTACCACAACAAAGATGGCTGTAAAGTGGAAATAAATTGGAAATCTTTGCACGTCTCAGGTTGCAACACAAGCCTGGCTCCAGTCAGGTCTAAGCTGATACAGCCCTAGAGCTGCTGAAGTGTTACTGCGGACCAAGACTCGGACTATGTTGTTCTTCAACACCTTAAGCAACTCCTTGGAGTAACGAACCCCTGGAGTATAGTAGAGGAACCCGTTTTTTTGTCTAGTCCAAGTAGTGTGAGCTCTGTGATTTAGCTCTTCAATAAGATACATTGGGAGAGGAGGAAGAGAAGCAAGCTGACATATAAAGTCTGAGTAGAAGCATTGATATGAGGAGGATTTGTCAAATAGGAGATAGCTGCATGTGCAGAGTAGTGCTGGACTTGATGCTTTATCAACTGAAAGCATAATAATAGTATCTAAAGCAAAAATCTTAATTTAGTTATAGCTGGATTTTGGATCTTATCACTGTTACCACAAGTTTTCATTAGTTCTATTCAGAAATAACTCTTTTGCACACTAAGAACATACATTGCTTTCCAGGCACCTTCCACTGTAGAGCAGAGAAGAGAAATTAACATTCTTTGTTTGATTTCTAGCCCAGTGAAGGTAACTTTGATAGGAGCAGTTCTTTTCACCCTGCAACGCAGACAGTACTTGCCAATAGCAAGACACAACCTTATGTTTTTATACACCATCTTTCTTGTTGTTTTCAAGGTAAGAATTTGAAAGTGTTGCTAGTAACCAAATAATAGAAAATATTTTATTTAATTTTTAGTATGCATGCTTCTGGATGGAAAGGCCAGCTCCTGCTGAAGTCATGTGTTTAGTGTTGTATACATGAGCAGAACAGAAGACCTCTTCTCTTACTGATACTGTTCAGTGTATGGGGGGGACGGGGAAGAAAAGAAAAAAAACAGGAATTTTGGCACTCAGTATTTGATATTCCAGGCTTATATGTCTGTAATCTCAAACAAAGCTTATTCTTGTAGAAAGAAATTCTCCTGTTCTCTGCCTTTTGTGTGTACCTGTGCAGTCAGTGGGTTTGTAAAACAAGCCAGGTGGATTCTCACCTGCCTTAACGCGTTTGCAGAGTAAGTGTTTGGGTGGGAAGAGAAAGCATACCAAAACCACTTTGAAGTAGCTGGAACTATTTTGTAATAAAATAGACACTACTTCTCTATGGAAGTCTTCAGTCCCTCCAGTCTTGTTCATTTCCAGGATGATGCCTTTCTTCTGGATTACTAGTTTATAAGAAAACATGATCTCTGTTAGCAGATATCTAGCAATTTTAAGAGCTTCAGAGCTGCTGTTGAACAGACCAGAGAATGTGTGGAAGGGCAGTTGCCAGTCTCCTTTCTGTGAAGGAGCTGACAAGTTTAATTCTGCAGATGTTACTTTAGAGAGCCAAGACTTGAAGCTTATGTTCTTGATTCTCCATCTAAACCGATAAAGGCATTGTTGAACTGTGGATGCTGGGAATGGAGAAGGGAAGGAATGTTATTCTGGAAGTCAGGAATTGCAGGTGTCCACAGAAGCTGGCTGTTGAGCTGCACTGAAGTAACTAAATCCTTACACTTATGGTTGTACTGACAGTCAGGAACTCAAACACCCACTTAAGTAATATAATAAAGCAACAAAGTGTATCTGACATAGTCCTTTAATATCTCTTAGACGTATCCTTTAATATCTCTTAGAAACTTGCCATATCTATGAAAGCTATAGAAACTGTTGCAATATAAACTTGTCCAGTACCTGGATCTAAAAGACAGCTTTTTCAATCCTGATTCCAAGGTATGTGTTCTGAGTGATACCTGGCTAAATCTCTGAACTTTATGGAATGAGTATGGCTGTCTGGAATTCTAATTAAAGTCTGGTTATGCACCTGTACATTCAGGTCCTTACACATTCCATTCTTTCAGTTTAAATGGCAGGAAGCCACTCTGTTTACAGTTTTTCAGTTTGAACAAGGCACAAAAATTACACATAAAAGTTGCTCTTCACCTTAGTTGTATGGCATCAAGTGTGATTTATGCTTAGGGTGATTAATCTTACAGAGAGGTTTTTTGTGCACGTTGTTTGTGTATAGCTCATAGAATCGTAGAGTCATACAGTGTTAAGGGCTGAAAGGGACCTCAAAGACAATCCAGTTCCATCCCCCTGCCATGGGCAGAGACATCTTCTACCAGGCCAGGTTTGTCAAGGCTTTATCCAACCTGGACTGGACATTGCCAGGATTGGGGTATCTGCAACATTTCAGGGCAAGCTGTATCTCACCACCCTCACAGTAAAGAATTTCTTCCTAGTGTCTACCTTAAATTTCCCCTCTTTCAGTTTGTACCCACTCCCCTTGTCCTGTTGCTACTGTTCCTGATGAAGAATCCCCTTCATAGCTGTGTGAAGTGTTGGTCAGAAAGAAAAGCATTCTTTGACCTATTTCAGCTAAAACGAGCAGACTTCTGTTACTGGTGGCATGGCCTCATCCTTGTGTAGAAAGTTAAAAATGCCATACAGCCATTCAGCTTTGAACTTGTTTAGCTGTGAAGCTGTCACAACTTTTATTGTAACTTGATCCTTGTTCTTTGTAGGTAAAAATGATGTTGACAAGATGTGCAACTTCTCCACTTGCTCCCTTTGAGGCTGCATTGGGCCAAATATTTTTTGGCTTACGAAAGACACCTTCCAAAGTGAAGGGTGAAGGTGCCACATCTTTCAATGGCTCTTCAATCTGTGACCAGCCTTCTGAGCAGTACCAAGAGGGTGCCAAGAAAAAACAAGCAAAGAAAACAGAATAAGTGATTTAAAATCCTTGGGATGGTCATGACCATTCAAGATGTTTGTCTTCCAGATTAGGCTGGCTGAGAAGTTTCTCTGAGGAAATGAGAACAGGGCTGTGTTGTGGTTTGCCTTTTTGGAATGTGTTGTGTAAGTTATGTGTAAATGCACATGTTGGATTTGTAAGTTAAAACTACAAATTTTTATAGTGGTTAAAAGTTTACTGATTTTTGTATTTATGACAACTTCAAATGCTTATATGTTAAAAAGGTAGTTTAAAATTTGTGACAATCATATTTGTTATTTTTTTCCCATTATATCACTTGTTTCACATCTTCGTATCTCCCAGTTCCGAAGTTTCATTTTGATAACACTGATTTGCACTGTCAGGTGTTCACTGTAGCACGTCCCAAATAAGAAAGTCATTAAGTAAGGCTTAATCACATTGCACTGTGTAAAACCATAAAAATGTACAGAATTAATGCCTTTAACTAGAAAAATAACTGAATTATTGCTGTAATTCACATTGCACTGGTCTAGATTTTCTTCATTTCCTAAGTAAATATTTTTCAATAATTTTCTATTTTTTAAAATGAGAGTAAATTATCTGGCACTTAAAAAAAATTTGTACGGTTATGTTATGGGGTGACTGTATGCTTTTATATCGCCATCACCAGTCTATGCCCACAACATGATTTCTGTGCCTTTAAACGGAGCCCAAGAGAGCAAGTAGAAACATTTCAATATTTTTGTTGTTGGCTTACTTGGACTATTTATTTGCAAGCATTTGAGATGTAGGTGTTTTTCATGCCACATTGGTGTTTTACAAGTGGTTCATAGTTATCTTTTGGTTCATCTGGGACTAGACATTCTTTGCCTGCATTTTTTTCCCAAACATATGCACTTTTTTCGTTTCAAAGACAAACTTAATTAGGAAGAAGAATACTGGACAGTACATTTACCTTGTTTAGTCAGCACCCTGAGCTGCAAGACAGGGGTAGGAGCAGAATGTTGCCCACATAATCCATGAGGGAATGGTCAGTGAGCTGCTACACCATCTGGACACTCCCAAGTGGTGGGATGGGATTCACCCACGGGTGCTGAGGGAGCTGGCAGAGAGCTCGCTGAGCCACTTGCAATCACTTACTGGCAGTCCAGGCAAACTGGGGAGGTCCCAGTTGACTGGAGGCAAATGTGACACACATCTACAGGAATGGTCAGAAGTAGGATCCAAGGAATGACAGACCTGTCACCTGGACTCAGTGCCAGGGAGGTCATGAAGCAGATCACCTTGAGTGCCATCAGCAACAGGAACAGGGACAACCAAGCCCAGCCAGCCTGGATTTAGGAGAGGCAGGTCCTGCCT